>ML858895.1:26020-45072 GCA_009831015.1 Picea engelmannii | reverse complement strand
AACACTAACACAAGTTGCTGACACAACTGGAGTTCTAATCTATTGTTGTAGAATTGAAATCACACTTGCGTAATTGAAATCTAATTTCCAGGAGTAGAATTTGATGAGTGTATAAGAATCCTGGATTATCTAATCTATTCTAATTTTCTATATTACTCTTGCAAAAGGAAGTTCTGTGTTAATTGTTGAAAGGAAGTCTACTTAATTGTAGAAAGGGAATTCACACTTCTATTTACTTTTTCTTGAAAACAAAGATTTAATCTAATGCAAAAAAAGGAATTAACTTTCAAAGCAATTCTCCAGCAGTATTCAATAATTGATTCTAACTCTCATGAGACACACTGATGCGCATTAACAGAAAGGGACCGAACTATAACAACAAATGTATTATAGAAATGCATGAACAGATAAATCACACCACTGTAATTAATCAAAGCAGTTAATATAAAATTCACAACAAAGGGGAGTCTGTGAGGAAGGTGGGCCCTTTCCTTCTCACTGAATCCACTTGAAAAGACTACAGTAGGTTGGAGAAACTCAAATCACTTCTTTATTAAATCGCTAAAAATGTTGAGATACAAAATGATTCACTTCAATCTCTATTCCACAGCTAATCTTCACTCCCCAATGATTACAAAAGATCTGTTATTTAAATACAGAGACATTCAGTTAAAACAGACTCAGAACAGCCTTGAGAATCAGAGATTCTCAAGCTGTTCATATGATATAAAAGATCTGTCATATTCACAAAATCTGGAAATGATCTTGATCACCAGCGTGAGCCAAAACGTGTAACAACCTTGAGGATCTGTCTTTAGGATACAGATTTGAATGATATACCAGCTTCCAGAATCAGTGGGAATCTGTTGCAGTAGTTGTAATAGCTTCCAAGAAAGGTGTGCAGTTGTTGTAGTCGTGTAACAACATGTAGAACCGACGCACAAATGTAACAACTGGTGTAACAACAACGATCTTTCTTCAAGACTTGGTTGTTTTTCTTTAATCTACACATTTTGATCATTAGTTGAACATTCATGGGTAAAATATGAGAAATGCTACCAATCAAGCATGTTAAGTAAATAAGAATACAAAAGCAAGATCAATGATTCATACCTTGGGAAAAAGGTCTTAGCAAACATGATATTATGCATTTTAGCATAGAAATGATAAGGTTGACTGAGAAAAATATATAGTGAAAAGGGGACATTTCTGGATCCTAACACTATCGTCATTTTTCTATTCATGGCGAGCTTCTTCCATCCACATAGGAATAAAAGATGTAATAGAATAAAATCTTGAGGATTCTTCTATTCTAGAAAGAGCATCTACTACTACATCATCCTTCCCCTTTTTGTATATTATTTCAAAATCAAACCCTTTCATTTTTGCTACCCATTTTTGTTGCTCTTCCGATGACAATATTTTCTCCAAAAATTACTTTAGGATATCATGGTATGTCTTGACTTTAAAGTTCCTCCCAATGAGATATTTTCGCCATTTGTTTTCATCTAAAATTGTTTCCATTTCTTTTTCATATTTATGTTTCACCAAATCTTTTTCCTTGAATTTTTTTCTTTCAAAATCCAATGGTCTCCCTTCTTGTGTCAATACTTCTCCCATTCCTAGTCCTGATGCATCACATTCTACTATGAATGTTTTACCAAAATTAAGTGTTTCCAATACTAGTGTAGAAGACATGGCATCCTTTAAGAGAGAGAATTCCAAAGTATCCTTATCATTCCATACAAATTGATTTTTCTTCAAGAGAGATGTGAGTGGGCCTAAAATGCATGCATAATTCTTAACCAATTTTTGATATTATCCTGTAAGACCCAAAAATCCTATAAGACTCTTGATGTTCCTAGGATTAGGCCATTTTGTAATAGCTTAGATCTTTTGAGGGTCCACTCTAACCCATTCCCTTGAAACAACATGACCCAAATATTCTACTTCTTGTTTCCCAAAAGAACATTTGGATATTTTTACATACAAATGATTGTTCTCAAGAATTTGTAAAACTTGATCCACATGTTTAGTGTGTTCTTCCCATGATTTTCTATAGATAAATATATCATCAAAGAAAACCAACACAAACTTCCTAAGATGGGGTCGAAAAATTTTGTTCATAAGAATTTGAAAAGTTGAAGGAGCTTTAGTCAACCCAAAAGGCATGACCAATAACTCATAGTGCCCATCATGAGTTCTAAAATTTGTTTTGGGAATGTCATATTTTCTTAATATGATCTGGCGGTATCCTGATTTAAGATTTATATTTAAAAACAAGCCACTCAATGAAGATCATTTAGTAGCTAATAAATATTTGGAATATGGAATTTATCCTTTATGGTGATTTTATGTATATATTTATAATCAAAACACATCCTCCAAGAATTATCTTTTCTTGTCCCCATCACTACTGGAGCTGAAAATGAACTCCTACTTGGTTGAATAATACCCGAATCCAACATGTCTTGTACTATTTTCTCAATCTCCCTTTTTTTTTTACGAGGATATATATAATGTCTTTTATTAGGAGGAGTACTTCCCGATATTATTTATATTTATTTCATGATATCTAGATGGAGGAAGACCTTTAGGAATTTCTTGGGAAACCCTATAGTGTTTTTCCATTGTGCATCTTAATTCCTCTGGAATATTTTCATCTTCCTGCTTAACTTCCATAGAATAAATTTTAACCACAACTCCCTTGCTACCATTTTTTAGGAGCTTTTCCATTCTATGAGAATTGATGACTTGAGAAGGTCTGGATTTTAACCCTTTGAGTTCATTCATTTATAATTCATTATGGTTTGTATAAATTGTACCTAATGTTCTCAACAATTGAATCCCTAGAACAACATCTACTCCTCCAATGGGAGTGACATACATTGGGATTTCCAAATTATATTCTCCCATACTTAGTTTAATATTGTGGCATTTTCCCACACAATCAATACTCCCTCCATTAGCAAACAAAACTTGAAAATTTTCCACTGGATATACAAAACAATTGACGTGCTCTGCTAATATTTTATCAATGAAGTTATGGGTACTACCTGAATCAATGATCACTATAAATTTTTTCTTCTTAATGTAACCTACAATCTTCAAGGTTTGAGGTGCTGACAACCCTACCAATGCATGATCAAATATTTCACACTTGTCTGAATCAATGTTGTGCACAATTTTGGCCTCTATTTCATGTTATTTTAGGTTGACAAGTTTTTCCTCATTTATTTGTGTAGATGCATCCACTTCCTCTTCATCATTATTTTCCAAGGTGAACAATTTTGTTTCTTGATATTTATGCCCTTATGACCATTTGTTGTTACAACCAAAGAATGACCATTTTAATCTTCTTTCCTCATTTTCCTTATGTGATATTTGAGTAGGTTGAGGTAATGTTGTCTTATGAACCCCAAAATGATCTCTTCTTCATGCATATGCTCCAATGGTAGACTTGTTTGTATTCTTATTCTTGGCTTGAATATGACGAGCACATTTCATAGCTTCCATAATATTTTCAGGATGTTTTAGTAAAATCTCATGTTCAATGTCTTCTTTTAATCCAACCATGTAAGCTTACAACAAATGTTTATCACTTATGTTATCCATCCTTGTGGCCAATACTTGAAATTATGAATTATAATCTTCAATATCACCTAAGTGCTTGATTATTGTCAATTGACTAAAGTAGTCTTGTTCCCAAACATTCTCATATTATGCTTCTAGTATCTTGTATATAAACCTCAAGTACAATGATAAGAATGGGGTTTCCTTTTAACTACCCATTGATACCATTGATATGGTCTTATCTCAAAGTTTAAAGTTGCATCCTTTACTTATCATCCATAATATCATGCAGTTCAAAATATTGCTCTATTTGGTTCACCCAAGTAAATACCTTTATTCCATAAAAATTATTTAATTCAACCTTGGGAAGATTCACTCCTTCTGGGAACCATCCATAAGTAAATCCACTATTGGAGTTAAATCCCCCTAGAAAATTCTTATTATTGGAAATTTGTTCAACCTGAATACTACCCTTATTTTCATCAGTCCCTTCAGACACCTTATCAATTTCAGGGAGCCTCCCATTTAAGGCTTCTATAATCTTCTATTCCAATTGTTCCATTTTTTTTCCATCGGTTCCTTATTTTCTTCCATCTTTCCTTCCACCAGTTCCTTATTTTCTTCCATCTTTCCTTCCACCAGTTCCTTATTTTCTTCCATCTTTCTTCCCATTTCTTTGAGTATTTATCAAATGAACCTTTTTCACCAACCTATAATTCAATTCATTGATTTGACTATCGAATTTGGATAGTTGGTTTTGTATCTCCTTATTCTCTTCATTAGTCATGGATGAGATTTCTTGAGTTTTAATTGGTGAAGTAAATTTTGGATATTTCTTTGGAGCCATGGAAACATTTTACTAGGTCTTAAGGACAAGGGAGTGTTAGGTACTTGTTGATGTTCAGATTGGTCAAGATCAAAACAACAACCTCACAAGGATATAAATCCCCATGCATTTTTATATAGGTGGTACTCCTTTGTTATTGTCTAAAAGATATAGCTTGATGTCCGTGGACTGGACAATCAAATGGGAGAATTCTAAACAAAAAACCCCAAGTATTTATTGCTTTAGTTTTCATACAGAATGGTTCTTGATAACCATATTTATTCATGAATAGACCAAGCAACTTCTTAACGATAAAAAGGTGAAGAAAGGATTCAATATCAAAATAGATATATGCTCAACTTCATTATAACATCCCTCTAAAATGCATGCAAGAAGACGATGCATACATAGTTTCTTACAAGAAAAAGAGTGAAATGAGGTTGATAATCTCATAGAACTTTAAATGAGTATCGCAATTAAAATTGAAAAGAATTTGATAGGCATACTCCAAAAATATCACACTCAGAAATCCAAAGATCTGATAATTCATTAAATGTATACCCCGAAGTAGTTCTCTTTGGAGTTTCAAAAAAGATATTCAACAATAAAAAATATTTCAACAAACCAATTGACTAAAGGCTCAGAAATAAAGTTTTCCAAATGCAAGGACTAAACCTCCATGAATCATTTAGACAATCCTGGCTTACATTTATCAGTCACATGTATGGTTGTAAAATACTCCATCATATTTTATAGAAAATATCTTTTAATAATAAAGAAACACACTAAAAAGCTTAGCCTTATGCTCAGATAAAAAATACAAGCATAAAGCCTTGAGAAAAATAGTGTAGAATAAGAAGAAGCAAGAAAGTTGGAGATATTTATTTGTTGATCAGAGATTTGGCTACACACTGATGGATGAACAATTCTATCTTGATGATTTGACCTATCTTGATGATCTGAACTTCTAACCTTGTTTTGATGGTGCTCTCTCCTTTTAAAATCTGCTCCCAATGTTTCTTGAAGTACTTATGGGTTTGTCCTTCTAAAAGTTTCTCCACACTTCCTTTTTGGAGTAATCCACTTTAATTAAGGATTTATTGAATTTTCATTAATTAATTTATTTCATTGAAATGTGTGCCTCCAAGTGGGACTCATTTCATCTTTAATAAAAGTCATTTAATAAAATTTTATTTCAAAATTTCCAAGTTGACTATATGAAACAAAAGTTGATTGTGTTTTAATTTTCTGAGAATGGTAAGTGGTTTATCACCCATGGAAAACACTCTAGTATAAATATTCTTCATTCAATATTCTCAAAGAGTCTTCTTGAGCGAATTTTGGAGTTCCGGATCTCAAGTTATAGCCTCAGGAAGTCGAGGTTCCAAACAGATTTTTCAACAAGTCATGAAAAAGAGCTAACTGATATTTTAATTTCTAGAAAAATTATGGCCAAATTTAGACATTGAGAGCTATCCCATTGTCTTCCTTATCAAAATAAATTTCCAACGAGATATGGATTTCCCCAAATAGATGTCTGGATCATGATTTATAAGCCTCATAAGATCGTTGCTCAACAGTCGTCGATCTAACTCGTGGATCAATCTTAGCCTTTGATTTAATTCTGTGCTCTTTAGTCCCACATGAATTGTGGCGGGGGAGAATTTAGTTTTTATAATGCAAATCCTTTCCATATTTTTCATGTGAAGTAAAGGAGCTTATGGAGGTCTTGGTGTAGCTCTTTGTTCCTTAAAAAATACATATATCGGTAATATTTTGGTCACCTAGTCACTGCCCAGTCATCGCTCAATGAACTTGTGAATGTATAACACATCACTTCTAATTACCACTCAGTCACCTGCCACATGTCACTTGGATATGTTCCCATAAAAAACTTAGGATAAGAGAAATAATATTAAAATAAATGAGGAGTTTGCGGGGTTACGTGAAATCGGAGGTGGGTAAGAAAGTAACACTTAGTAAAAATAGTCGTGAAAATGTCTAAGTGTTATGAATATAGACTATAGTATAAGAATAGATCGATCGGATGGATCAGGGATATGTATGGAAGAATTATAATATTACTGCAGAGAACAAAAAATTATGGGAAATTGACTAAGTATGATGAATCGATCGGACGGAGGGGTAAGAGGTAGTAAAAATAGTTGTGGACTTAGTAAGAAGAGTTGTAAAATTCTAATTGTTGAGTGAAGTGGATTGGGATCAGGAGGATAATTATATGGGAGATTCATACAAATCACTGACCTATGGAGTTATCGAGGTAAGACTTAGTAAAAAGAGTTGTAAAAAATTATAAGTGTGGGTGCATAATGAGGGTCGCAAAAATCAAGTGAGCATTATGAGGGTCGCGGAAATGAGGTAAGTCATAAGAAACATAAACAAACCATGGTAAGTCATAATAAATATGACTAAGTGTTGGCGAAGAGTTACATGGAATATATAAATAATGTGAATATGGAAAAGAAAATGGAAAATAAGAAGAAAACAGAAAAGGGAAAAATAAAAATAAAATGGGAAATGAAATGATGGAAGTGAAAATGGAAAAGAAAATAAAAGAAAATGGGAATATGAACATAGAAATGGTTAAGTAAGGAAAGGAGAGGGAATGAAAAGAGATAAGCATGGCTAAGTGTGGAATATGGAGTATGGAGAGTAGAGTGGAAGATGGAAAAATGGTTAAGTATGAGAAGAGAAGGGAATATGAAAGTAATGAGAAAATGGCTAAGTATGAGATGAGAGTATGAAAGGAAGGGGAAATGTAAGATGAAAAATGAATAATTTTTTAACATGGAAAAGGAAGAAGAGTGGAATATGGACACTTAGAAAAATTCTTCATCAATTCTTCATTAATTCTTCAAAAATCTTAGTGCAATTTCTCTTTGTCGGGCAGTTGGGAAAAACTATGAGTATCTCGGGCATCCAGAATCAGATTTTGATTCTGTAAAATGCATGGCGAAGATGATACTGAAGGATAGACCATGATTTGATTATTATTTAAAATTTCCTTCTTCTGATATCATTTTTTTTTATTCCAAAGAACAGAAAATCGAGGTGACCAAATTTTTTATCAACAATTAGCTCCAACTGTGGGACAGTGACCCCCTATGGGTCGCTGAGAACACTAGAATATAATTGGTTTCCTTCTCCATTGGGATATGGATTCATATTCAAACACCATATCCATCTAGAAATTGTTTTATTATGAAAAACTTGGACTGAAGAAACAAACTATGTACAAAGAAGATCTACCTACCCTATCCTACTTGGAGGAAAGGGACACTTTTCAAGTGTAAGTAGATTTTGAATGGAGCCATTCAAGCATCCATCTAACCTGTGGAATGGATTCCATAATTGGGAACATATCAGGGCTGCTATCAAGGAGTCAAGAGCATGCCCAAACTGTATTGAAGTCAAACTGATCCAATTGTGACCAAAATCTGATTGCATTGCTTGGCCAACAATGCTTTGGAACCATGACTCAATAAAATCAACTCTCGATGGTTGCTCATGATTTCTTCTATATTTATATGGATGAGAAGTTTCCTATTTTAAATGTTTTTCATCTTTCTCCTTATTCCCAACCATATTCAATATTCTTGATTCATCGTTAATGTCTTGAAATTATTCTTCCTTCATGTAATGACCATGTTTCCATGATGAGGTTGCAAAGACAATGATCCATATTTTATGAGAAGAACGAAATGAATATAGATTATTAAAAGATGCTTAACACAGAATAGTAGAGATACAATAAAATTAGTTTTCTATTCAATAAGGAAATAAGCTGAAACTGTAAAATGCAGCGGAAAAAAAGCTTGTTGGAATGGTGGTGGCTTATCTCTGAGAAGAGATGTGACGGCTGCACTCATTCACAAGAAGATGATTACAATGAGGCTCTGAAGGCCTTTTTACAATAAACAAGAATGTCAAAAACCTTAGACATCCAAAAACCTAACCCTAGGAGATGAAGCACCAAAAGTCATGTGGGCCCCATTTGGGTAAGTTAGTACATCAACTTCACGGGATCGTAACGTTTGCATACGATTTTCGACTGTGGCAAGTCCTGAAAACATTGTTTAGGCCCTCAAAATAGCTCTCCAAGTCAAGGACCTGCAAACTAGGAAAAAAAATGCCAAACTGGAAAACTGCCAAAATGAACCAGTTGGAATAGGTGGGAGGCCACTGACATCTATCTGGATCGATCCTCCCCCCTTAGGAAGAAATGGTCTCCATTGCGTTGATTTATTCCATCGTATGAGAAAATTTCTCCTGAATTTGGCCCTGGGTGAACCACTTGCCTTGGTGCAGGAGCTTCCCTGCTTTGACAACTCGATAAAGTTGGATCCTTTGCTGTCGAGTGCCCTTGATTTGTGTGTCCACAATATGATCATTGGATGCATGTTTCATGTAGTCAGGGTTGAGATCTTTTAGTGTCAACTGCTCTGCTATATCTGAGGTGTCCAATAATGGTGGGAAATATGGTCGAAGGAGAGCCACATTGAAGACTGGGTGCAGACCAAGGAAAGGGGGAATGTTGAGCGCAAAAGAATTGTCACCCACAACCTTGGTGATGGTGTATGGATCATACCGGAGTGGGTGAAGCTTCCAATGGGGCCCTGTAAGGTGTTCTTTCTTCAAGTGAAACCAAAATTTTTGGTCCACATGAAACTTATGTGGCACTCGATGTTGATCATGGCATTGCTTATACTTGGCATTGGACTTCTATAAAATATCCTTAACCTGCTGGCGAATGTGATGGATCCACTCAATGAATTGGGTGGCTTTGTCAGCTTCTGGTGGAGTAGGAGATGATTTGACCGAGGTGTTTTCCAAGGGTAGTGAAACATCCATGGGGCCTAATGGTTGGAATCCCAACCCCACATGAAAGGGGTGGTGTCCAGTTGAGATATGTAGGGCTCGGTTGTAGCTAAGTTGGACATAGGGAAGACTCTCATCCCATCTGCGGGGGTGCTTGGAATTGTACATGCGTAGGATATGTACGATCATCCGATTGATGATCTCAATTTAGCCATTTGTCTGGGGGAGGAAGGCAGTGGATTTGGTGATCTTGGTATCAAGCAGTGACCAGAGGCTCGACCAGAATGTCTCGAGGAATCGACTGTCTCAATTTGAGACAATGGTTTGTGGGATCCCAAAGTGTACCTGGACGCGTTCAAAGAAGATCTTAGCAGTGGCCTCTGTAGTGATGTTCTTCTTGTAGGTGGCCATAATTGCCATCTTGGAAAAGAGATCAACAACCAAAAAAACACAGTCATTGCCCCTCTTGGTGGACAGGAGGCTCCACATGTAGTCCATTGAAATGGATTCCCATGGCTTGTTAGGAGTAGAAGTGTACATGCCATGTTTCTTAGTGGTCGGTTTGGCAATAGCGCAGGTGGTGCAGGACCTAATATACTTGTCTATATCATGTCTAAGTTTCAGGCAGTAGAAATGTTTTTGCAGCACTGCCACTGTCTTTTCGACACCAAAGTGTCCTGCCACCCGACTGTAGTGAGCTTCCAAAATCAACTTCACGTGCTCGCTTGATGGAACACATATATGGCTTAGACAACACAACAACCCATCCTGAAGATGGAAATTAGCGACCATTGAGTTTTCTCCCAACATTTGGTAGGTGGTGGAGAAGTCAGGGTCTGTCTCATAGAGGTGGGTCAATCCGGAGGTCTCATGGCCGCAAGAGTCTAGCACCATGGTGAGTGTTGCGACTGGAGGTTGGCTGAGGTAATCAACAACTCAGTTGGTAATTCTTGTTTTATACTTGATTTTGAGGTGGAACTGTTGTAAGTATGTGGACCATTCTAATGGCGGTCATTCTGCAATTTTCCTTGGGTCTACATGAACTGTAGTGGCTTCTGATCAATGTGGATGATTGTCTCCTTCCCCAGAATGTAATGTCTCCACTAGCAACAGGCTTGCACAATGGAGTACATTTATTTGTCATAAGTAGGGTACTTACGGAAAACATCTGATAGTGTCTCACTATGATACTCTATGGGGTGGCCATGTTGAGTGAGAACAACGCCCACAACATAGTCTGAAGCATCTGTCTTGATCTCAAATGGGTGTTGCAGGTATGGTAATGAAAGTACCGGGGATGAGCACAAACGCTACTTCAAGTCATCGAGGGATTTTTTTTGGTACATGCCCCACACAAATTTTTCCTTACCACCACCCTTAGTTACTTGGCTAAGGGCCCATGCGATATGAGATAATCCCAACACGAACCTGTGATAGAAATTGGTGAGGGACAAGAAGCTTTGAGGCTCAATGAGTGTGGTTGGGGCTGGCCAGTCACAGATGACCTAGATCTTGGTTGGATACACATGGACACCATGATGATCAACTATGTAGCCTAAGTAATGGACCCTGTCCATGCCGAAGGATCATTTTTCCAATTTTTCATATAGTTTGTGCTGCCGCAGGGTGTGCATAACCTGTTGAATATGTTGCAAGTGTTCCACCCAAGTCTTGTTGTAGATGATGATGTCATCCATATACACCACTACAAAAGTACTAGTGAAAGGTCACAAGATATCATCCATCATCCTCATAAAAGTTGTTGCAGCATTTGTCAAACCAAACAACATGACCAACCATTCAAAAAGACCTTCTTTTGACTTGAAGGCAGTCTTCCATACATCTGTATGTTCTATTGGGACCTAATGGTAGCTAGAATTCATATCAATCTTATTGAAGTATTTGGCCCCCGTGAGTTGATCAAGGAGGTCATCAATTTGGGGAATCAGGTATCGGTTCCGGACTGTGATTTTATTCAGGGCCTGGTAATCAATGCAGAGTCACCAGTTCTGGTCTTTCTTCTGCGCTAGTATGAATGGGCTCCCATAAGGAGATGATTTGGGATGGATGTGCCCCTTATGGAGTAGTTCTTGGATCTTCCTATTGATCTCTTTGTTTTCTAATAGAGAGCGGTGGTATACCGACCCATTGGGTAGCGATGCACCTAGGGTCAAATCGATGGGATGCTTGACCTAGCAATGCAGAGGTACCCTGGTAAGACAGGAGAAGATATTTGAGTATTCTTCCACGACCTTATCCACTTGCTTCTGTTGTGTGGAGAGATCGGTCACAGAGGCCGTAGATGTGGCTACGATCTTTCTCTTACTCTGAGAGCGAATCACGAAGAAGACAAATTTCCCGGTCTGAGAGATGAACTTCCTGCATTGCTTGGCAGAGATAAAGGAAATAACACTATGAGGGATTGCCTCGGGTATCTTGTACAATTTCCTCTTCAAAGTAATAATAACACTACAAGGCCTAGACTCATATACAACATGATGTTTCCATAAATAAGGTTGGCCCAAAAGAACATTACAAACTTCAAGAGGAGCAACAATATGTAACATACCCACCCACCCACAGGCTAAGCTATGCCACTTAAACGGGCTGCAACACACCCAACCACCCATAGCCTAGGCACGCTGCAGTCCCAAGACTCAGTTCTATGATCTCTAATTCGAAAACAAAGGACTTCTCAACACTGTTAGAAGCATCACACCACATGCATAAGACAAGATCCATGTCACATCATAACAGAGATAAATAATGTGCCATGCACAACAAATAACCAACAGACAGGCACATTAGAATACATATCTCAGAGATAATTAAACACACAACGGAAATAAACATTACATAGAAAACATACAGATCACTTATCTTTGCAAGTAAACGGTCACCAATTGGGTGCAGACCAAGGAAGTTCCTCCCAACCATAGACGTTGTTGTTCATTTACTCTCAACACCAGTTCACCCCCGAGCCAAGGCGATGAATCCACAAGGACGGGTCCTAATCCAAGTATAAATACATAGTAGTTGGCTAAGTATCTTTAAGGTTTCCCAACCTCACAACAATCCTAAATTCCAGCTCTCTTTCCACCTCATCCCGTACAACCCCAAGAAATGAACACCTTTCTCTCCCATGCATTCCTTAAGGTTGTTCCATTTCTCTCCAGGGCTCAAGTGCTACTGGTCAGGAAATATCTCTACTGGAAACTCCAAGGAATCTCAGTTGTGGACAGTTCCATCTGAACTTCCATCAAGATCATGCACACAGGCATCCATTCCCTCCGAGAATGGATGCCTGTGTGCATCCATTAGAATACATATCTCAAAGATAATTAAACACACAACGGAAATAAACATTACACAGAAAACACAGAGATCACTTATCTTTGCAAATAAATGGTCACCAACTGGCTGCAGACCAAGGACGTTCCTCCCAACCATAGACGTTGTTGTTCGTTTACTCTCAACAGCAGGTCACCCCCAAGCCAGGGCTATGAATCCAGAAGGACGGGTCCTAGGCCAAGTCTAAATACACAGTAGTTGGTTAAGTAGCTCTCAGGTTTCCTAACCTCACAACAATCCTAATTTCCATCTCTCTTTCCCCCTCAGCCTACACAACCCCAAGAAATGAACACCTCTCTCTCCCATGCAGTCCCTAAGGTTGTTCCATTTCTCTCCAGGGATCTAGTGCTACTGGTCAGGAAATATCCCTACTGGAAACTCCAAGGACTCTCAGTTGTGGACAGTTTCATTCGAACTGCCATCAAGCTCATGCACACAGGCATCCATTCCCTCTGAGAATGATCAGTAAATCATTACAACCCTTCAACGATGGCTCTCCTCTTCCTGCTATTCGTTTCCATGCTCAACCCAAGAGAAAAAAAACTAGCAGTAGTGAGTGAAGAGGAAGAAGATAAAGGGGACAAGGGGAAGAAGATGAACCAGGGGAAGAACGATCCCCTAACTTCCCCCAAGCCACCCTTACGCTGCCATTCATGTCCATGCTCAGACCAAGAGAATACGAATGCAACAAGAGTGAGGCTCCCAAAAATGAAGAGTGGGAAAGGTGTAATAGTGAATGAATAAGGACAAGTGAACCCCCACCCAAACCAAAGATGGGTTTATATAATTACTTGGAAATCAAGAACCACATGGCTTCCTCCAAGAATCTCATGTAACCCCTTTTCTCCATAAAATTAATTATGGGTAAATAAAATAATAATAAAAAGACTTAGCCCTTCAAGCCCCTCTCTCGTGGAATCATAGCCCCTATATATTTTGTCCTTTTCAGTCTTGCAGACATCGGTGTATTTTATTAAAGTATATGAAGTATTGCATTTCCTAGGCACTCTGGCCCCTTTTCAACTTTACCGTCTCACCATCCTAAGTCATATTTACATAATACATTATAATTCATAAGGGTTATAATCGAGATGTTACATCCCCCTCCCTTATTTGGCACTGTCCTCAGTTCACAACACCATTCCAATGTTATTAACATTACAAATCCAGGCCCTCTAGCCTTAATTCACACAGGCAATCCAACCCAATCTTATATACATAGGCACTCTGGCCTAAAATTAAACATGTATACATAGGCATTCTGACCCAAAACATGTATAATGATATTCATAATTTATATTTCGGGTAGCAGTTCCAACCAAAAATATCTCCTTCCCCCTCAACCCTACACAACCCAAAGAAATGAACCCCTTTCTCTGCCATGCAGTCCCTCAGGCTATTCCACTTCTCCCCAGGGCTTCAGTACACTCGACCAGGAAATTTCAGAGTTGTGGATTCCAGAACCCCAGATGTAGCAAGTCCATTGGACTTTCTTCATTCTATGCCCTTGTCATTCAGTTGCTCCAGAATCACCTTCTTTTATCTCATAGTCTGGTACTTTTATAGATCTTCATCATTCATTGTTTTCCTACAACATTTCAAATCAGCAAGCATATCAGTTCACAATTTGTGCATAAAATTCTCATCCTTTCTCATAATGTAAGAGTAAATTTTCATAATCCAATACAATACTTATCTGTGTGGTTCATGGTTTTGAATCCATATTGTTGTCTCATTAAATTGGCTCATTGTTTTCCTTTGACATGCCCATTGTGTGTATGCCCCCAATCAAGAGCTATCAAATTCTCCTCTTCCTTGTGGTCACCCACCTTCCAGGCCCAGGCTCAGGCATCCGCTTCTCTGCTGTACAGTCCCTCAGGCGATCCATCTTGCTTGACCAAGGCTTCCTTGCACAAGAAGATTTATAAGGACACAGGGTTCTCATGTCACAACAGTAGCCTTTTCCATGCTTTCCAGCTAGCATATCCAACATATCATCTGTATTATACTCATATAGTCATCATGAGATATCATTATAACCATTTTCAATCATAAATATCAAATTTGTTTTATACAGGAAAACAAAATTTTCCAAGCATAATCTTTCTGCTTATAATGGTTGGCCTTGCAGCTGTAGATATCAGTATTCCTTATGGGCTTACATCCCTGCCATATCCAAGACCATTCTACCTGCAATTTCTTCAATTTACATTCATCCAAAACAATTCATCAGTAATTATCAAATTATAATTCGCAAAACTGTTTTATATAGGAAAAATAAAATTTCCAAACATGAGCTTCTGCTCATAATAATTTGGCTCTTGCAACAATAGGCATTGGTCTTCTTTATGGGCTTACAACACTACCATATCCAAGACCCTTTCCACCTACACATGTATTATCAGCCAATATTTTCTTTCTTCTATCGAGGAATATCACTATGTCTCCCCCAACAAACATTTTATGTAATTTATCATTATGTAGCTACTTTAACCTAGAACTTTCTTGTTGTAATATCTAACAATTCCTAAAGTGTTTTCAACTTCATGAGTTAGCAATGCCCACATCATTTCAGCTATTAGCATAATCATTTCTATGTTATATAATATATTCATGCATTGACCAAAATGCATTCAATAATTCCACTTGTGACATTTTTAATAACTCCAAAACTGATCTTGAAATTGTAACAACAACAATCCAATCACCTTCATCTAGCATTCATATCAAACATAATGCATCTATCCATCATTACATATTTTCAATACCACATACTTTTCATAATGCAACAATTTATTGCTAATTAAAATGACAATCAATGTGTTAATACCCACGACCACATCTACACAATGCATCCATGCATCGACCACACAATACCACATAACTATGTCATGCATTCCACCATGATGAGTTGGAAGGTCTGGCCAACAAATCAACACATCATCCACACACTTCCTACTGCTTGCCTAACTATTTGGTTACCTTCCTTTTCCACCCAAACACAACACCAAGAATATAATCCTTAAGTGCTCTTCAGTGTTGGCAAAGAGGTTGCAATGAAAACATCAGATATACAATAGATACCATTGAGCACTCACATAGCGCTATAGCCCTTCCATATCCAACCATATTATGGTCTCACACATTACTATCTCTATGGATATTCATTGTTATAGAAGGAGTATGTCTCCTTAATTAACCCGGTTATGATCCCATAACCAATCATAACATAATATGCAACTGACATTTTATCTAAATGCATTCTAGCATCAACAACACTTGCATACTCTAGGCCTTCGGTCATTACGTATCAATTTAAATACTGAAAATTAACTGAGGGAATTCTTACCTCAATCCCCTTCAACATGTATGCATCAACAACAACTAACTGCATACCTGTCTGGTTGTTATCAACCTACTTGTTTCTATCTGACCAACTGATATTTGTAGGAGCTCACATAATTCCTCCTTCATCATTTTGATCACCATTCCTGCGACTCTCATGGGTCTTCGACTATATGGAAATCATAAGGAACAACAACATCCACGTCTTTAACCATGCTATATCATTTTTCCTGAATACATAATCCATCATTAGTCATACTCAATCATTATCTCATAATAATAGACTATTCTAAGTTCACAAGAATGTTGTATTCATATCCAAGCATGTGCATATGCAAAATTACACCTCCATATGCACTAAGAATTCACTGTCAGCATGCCTACTAATGCATATGCAATTTAACTTCATTGTATGCCTCATGCACTCTAGTGCATTTCTATTTTAATTCACTTATTTATTTATCTATTATGTTGTAGTTGGTTGTCCTTGAACTACTTCAGATCCTTGATGCCTTGTGTGCTCCCATTCTTCTCATCTGCACTGTGGTTCCCTGGGTCTGAACACCTTTCCAGCCACGTTCCACTTGGACATTCTTTCCCACTTAGTACCATTCCCTAATAGAAATCCATTTTCATTCAGTACCACTTTTCAAGTGAGAGAGAATTCCAATTTCTCTGCATTGGCATCATGCTTCCACTGTGAACTCTGATATCAGAAGTGGATTTCTTTCACTAAGTACTTTTAGACAAGTAGATAAGTCATATCTAACAAATCCTTCCCTAGAACTCCTATGCTTAACACATAGAGATTATTCACACACCACCTCTTAAGATCTTTGTTTTCTTCCACATCAATCTTTCAAGTGACTACACATCTCTACCTCCAAGGCTATGAAGCCTTACTTTTCCTTTCTATGCCCATTAATGACATTATTCACCTCCTAGCTTCATGTCTCATGTGAGGTTTCTTTCTTTTGTAGTACCTTATCCAAATTCTGTAAGCAATGTCATGCCTCCATGACCCTAACATCTGATCCTATTCTTGAATTGATCTGGTTATACCTCTAATCCCACCAAACCTTAGCATGGGACCGACGTTGGGACCAAGTCTTCCAGACTTCGGCCTTCGACTATTTTTCCCTGTCAACTTTTTTTTTCCCCTAAAGTTACAATTCACCGAAGCCTTTAATAAATCCAATAGAAAAAATGGACGGCCGAGATTTAATCTCCCGCTGAATGGATGGTCCTGGCCTCATCTGGAGGCTTCAACGAGATCAACGGATATGAATTAATCAGGCGTTGAGATGGACGCTCCTTACACACTTCGGAACTTCGACGCTCTGGGATATTTCCATTCCCGAGTATTCTACTTCCTCGAAGTGACAATCCTCCGAAGTACTTACCTCTACTTCCTCTGCTGGATCTAATGGTCACAAGAACTCCCAAAGGTTCTTATATCAATGTGTCGTATGAACTCGCTACACCGGGACTCCAGGACATTTCAAATCTTGAGTCACTCAACTCCTCGGAGTGATATATTCCGAAGTGCTTACGCCATCCTTCCACTGCTTGATCTAATGATCGAGAAAGGTCTTGAAGGGATCTTAGATCATCGACATGCATGCCTTCACGCTTTGGGCTTCGACACATCTCACTCGTAGAGACTTGAAAACCCCCAGAGTACCAAGTCTCTAGACTACGATATCTACTGCAACATGTCTTTTTGGATCAATGGTCGCTATGTACTCTGGCCTTCGGGCTTTCGAGAGTTCTCGACCCAACACAAATTGTCACTTATTTTTCCTCCGGAGTGCCCAATCTCAAGACTAGATGATCTGTTGCAACGTGGAGAAATACTAGGAGCAAACACGTGGCCCAATTAGGCAGGTGAAACATGTCACGTTCTAACTGACTTTTCAATACTCCAAATGCTAAAAACTTACTGACACGTGGCACACATCCCATGTGCCCACGTCATCCCAGGTGACATTCACAAGCCACATCACTTAGGATAATTCCAGGGTCCAAATCACCTATAGGTGACGTCATCGTGCCCCGCAACTTCAGCTCTTTGGCCTTTAGGACTTCGGGCTTCAAGAGTTTCCATACTAGCACACTTCCAATTCTCTCAAACTCCAAATTCCTGAACTGGCCAATCTGTTGCCATGTGTCCTCTTGGATCAGACGACTAAGATTCACTTCGGGTCTTCACCCGGAGTCCACGGGTCTGCACCACGTGTCCTCCTTAATATGACGGCTATGTTTTACTTTGGGACTCTGGACTTCGGAAATCTCGAACCTCAACTTTTTTTTTTAAATGTTTTTATCTGAAGCTCGCGATATACTAATGTGTGTATCCCACGGATCGATGGATACAATTTCTTTAGGTATTCGGACTACGAAAATATCAAACTTCAAACCTCCTCCTCGCTCACCTTTTTCTCGGAGCACACGATCGATTGACGTGTGTCCTCCTACATATCGATGGTTCCCAACTACTTCAGCTATACGGAGTTTCGATGTTCAAGCACTAACATGTCACATCACTTAATGCCTTTCATTTGTGGGGGCACACATCAACGGTTTGGAGTAACCCGCCTTTTGCCCCGCAATTCTCTTGACACTGACACGTAACCCCTCGACGAAACCGTGGTTTGGATTGCGGGACCGCCTTGAGGAATTAAATCCCATGCAACTTGGTTCCCCACAATGCCTGTTGGTCGTTGATCTCTCTTTCCAATAGGATCTGACAGTTGTGACTTAACCCTTGATTCATTTCCATCGGATGGCCCTTGTTCGCCTATCCTCCGATCCAACGATCCTAGATCTATGACGATCCCACAGTGGCGAACGCTCCCGAATTCGAAAGGGACGGTCACGATCCTTCGAACCCTTACAAAGGATCTCTGACATTATAGCTACTGCGTATATTCTGCAACGCCATTCCTCCTAAGCTTTTCAACTTCATGGTCAGAGTTTGTGTTGGATCATGTTGTCATTGATGCCAATGGTTTGTCATTGATGCCAATGGTTTGATTACTTGGGAGATTGTTGGATCATATGTCATTGATGTAAATGGTTTGGTTTGATTGATGTCATTGGTTGATGTCAAGTAATT
>WSFP011403907.1:0-25922 GCA_009831015.1 Picea engelmannii | reverse complement strand
TTATGGAGGCATGAAACCCCTTTATTTTTCTATGAAGTTTATAATTTTGTTTCAGTCTTCAAGAAATTTTTATTTGGAGAAAGAACTTCCAAGATATCTATTGAAGCTACCAAATTTCTAGAGAAGAAAGGAATGATAGAGAAAATGGAAAATCATAGTATTATAAGAATATTTTGTTCAAAAGAAAATCATTCCTTTCTTCCATATTATGTGTCTGATAAATTATTCATCACAAAGGTAGCAAGGCAATACAATTTATGGTTGCACTTTTTCCATGAAAAAAGAAAAAAAAACAATTTATTCCTCTGCCATGGAAAATTGGAGAATTTGTATTGAGGAATATGAATAAAATTGATGAATTTGCAGGTCATTTTAACAATGTCAGTTTGAAATATGCTGAAAAGATCAAAGATTATGACCCAAACAAAATATTTATTGAACATATGCAATAAGTGGGTTTAGTAATTCTTTTATTCAAACTGTTTTGAGTGAAGAAGAAGAATTCAATAGCCAGAACACTCCTACACATGACACTGCCGATTTGGAAACATTACTCAGCAACAACGACCTTTATAAACAAAAATGAAAAAATCTTGGTGAAAAGAGCGCTAAATCTCCAGTTATCACTCCAAAGAATACTACATCCAGGGGTAGTGCTCTAGTGGCTCACCTAGTTAAGAAGTGTATCAACAATATCTCTAGTGGAGGAGGAGATAAGAATCCTCCCTTTGGAAAATTTGAAAGTTCCCACAAACCTCCTGTAAGCAAAAAAAGAAAAACCCCATTACAAGAGGAAGAGAACAATCTCTTAGAAAATGATATTCAAATCTTCTCTTTGGAAGATATGGAATTCGAAGTGTTAGCACTCTGTAAATTTTGTCCGGCTGAATAGACAAACGATAGAGGTAACTATTTCAACCAGCTTTAGAGTTGAGGCACTAGCTTGCTCAACTCAGAGAGGGCTCTCTCCTGTCACTTGATGTTTCTTTAAAAATTGGTGGCTAGATTTGGTTTGTTTTGGGGTTTTTAAATAAAGTTGCTGGCAAGGAAGGGGAGGAACACTCAGGGCTATGGATTCAAAATTCTGAAAGTGAATGAAAACAATGCATCGACTGATAGAACTCTCCAGAGGATAAAGGATGAATGAGGCGATGAATTTGAGTTATTCTTAAATTTAAATAGAGTGTAGGAAGATCAAGAAAACAAATAACTGCATCAGAGCATTACTGAAATGAATTATGAATAAGTTAAGAAGACAATGACATGGTTTAAATTGCTTAAGCCAAGAGCATCATGAGATGAATTCTGGGCCTTTAACTCTCCAATTTAAACAAAAGAAAACGTAAATGAAGTAACATGTCACATGAAATACATACGATGAAAGGAAACAAAGCTCATATCACCACTCGTTAGAATCTTTTCATAGAGACTTCAAAATCTTCTGCATTTATATTCAATTTAGATTCAAAAAATTTACAAAATAGAGTCTAATACAACCAAAAGGTGCTTTTGCACTTCTGCCAACATTAATTCATTCAAGTAACCCAATACTTATACAATTTGACCAAAATAACTGAAATTTGAAGCGTTTCAGCTTCCAAAACAGTTTCGACTTACAATTCTGGTATACGAAACGATTTACAATAATTGAAAAAACATTTCAAAATTATGTGTGATTTCTCTGACTGTTTAGTTCCTTTCCCGTTATCTGTCTCGCTCTGGTCTTCTGTCGGATCTGCAAAGTTGATGATGCTTGGGGATCATTGACTAGCTCCAACGATATTGCACTTTATCTTACCCAACCACACGATTTCCTTCCATTATGAATCAGAGGGGATTCCGCAATCCATCATCTCTTTAATCAAAATCTCCAAGTCAATGCACATGGCATAGGACATAGTCGACATGCCGACTTTCACTATTTTGAACTTATTCAAAATTTCGAAGTCTGTAGCCAAATATTCTACTAGACTTGGGCCTTTCAGACTTTCTTCTATAGCTTCAAATTTAGAATGGTCCATTCTGCATTGCACGAGGAGAGTTTTGTAATCTTCTTGATTGTATAATGAACCTCTGCCATTCCAAAACAATGGGAGGCCTTTGATAAACAATTGTTCAAATGCATCTTTAAATTCCCGTATGTTGTGCTCCATTTGCATAGCTTTGTTTTGGACCGATCTGAGCAGGTTATGTTTGGTGATGATTTTCCTAGTTGAAATGATCAATGCAGACCTGTCTTTTATCCCGATAGTTTGAAGATTGGTAGTTGGCACATAATTTAGCAAGTCAATAGCATTTTGGGCCCATTCTGAGGGCTTCTTGGCTAACACTTCATTAACAACAACACACCTGCTCCGAGCTGTAGCAGCCACACTGTCTTTGTCATTTAAAAAATTTAGATAAACCATGAATTTAGCAGCGTCTGTAGTAATAACATCCCATATGACATGTTTGGCTCCCTACAATAATGTTTTGCCCTTTAACCTAGTTTTCAGCTTGCTCACTCTCTCTTGCAAATCTTGATTATCTCTGTGAAGTTGAGCCATCTTCTCATCCTTCACCTTCATCTATTGTTTCAACTTTTCTATAACCTCATTGAGACCTTTGATCTCCCCTGTTTTGATGCTTACCTGGGACATAGCTTGGACCAACCCTTTAGTGCTAGATCCAGTCTCTATATTAGTAGGTACAATGACAGCCATATCTGATGTTGTTGCCTGCGCTTGTGACCAATTCTCTTTCTCTTTTTCCAATTGCAGCACTTTAGCTTTGTAATTGAGTGCCTCTTGTCTGAATGTCTCTTTCTCTTGTTCCAAAGTAGTTAGTTCTGTTGTTTGTGGATGTTTTGTAGGTGACATCTTCAGCCTTTTCTTTAAGCTTTTGATCATCTTATCCTTTTCGTCTAGAGAAGCTTTCACCCCTTGAGGACCTTCAAACTCTAGCCTTTTGACCTGTGTCATCCAGGCTTTGCTTGATGTGTTTTCCTATTTCATTTGTCCATCTAGTTTGAGTGCATGTGTTGTCAATCTTGCGACCCTCAGACCCAAACTCAGATAATCAGAATATAGCATATCGCCGACATTTCCGTGGAACTTTACTTTGTCAGGGGCACCAATATTTTCATAGTGCATTTTGATCTCAGATACCTTATCATCATTAGCCACTGCTATGTTAAATGTTTTCTTTTCCACATCCCTGACCGAGAGTAAAGAAGCTTTAAAATGGGAAGTCTTTTCCACTTCAGGCAAAAGGTCCCTTATTTCATTGTTGGCCATACTTCCGTTCACAGTGTACTGGTTCATTAAATCTTCCTTGGACTGATAAACTTCCCCAGGTGTCTAGCTAAATATGTGTTTCCTGCTGCTAAAAACCTTTGTGCTACTTTTAGTTTGTGTCATGTTTTCCGTACCTGCTTCTTCATTCTTGGTTACACCTTCTACCATTTCCATGCATGTTTTCTC
This sequence comes from Picea engelmannii, assembly GCA_009831015.1. NCBI lineage: Eukaryota > Viridiplantae > Streptophyta > Pinopsida > Pinales > Pinaceae > Picea > Picea engelmannii. The sequence goes on along the minus strand of WSFP011403907.1, from coordinate 22,461 downwards.
CTTGGGTTCTTCTTCTTCCAAGTCGACTATTTGAGAGGATGATGTGATTTTCATTTTCTTGAGAATATCTTGCTGGTTGTTGGCGCCCAGGGCCTCTGAACTACTCCTCTTATTGTAGACACTCATTTTAGGAGCTTTGATAATAAATCTAGGAGAAGGTTTTTGTGTTGGGCTCTGCTGGGTAGATGGTTCTGTTTGTTTTGCTTGATCATGTTGTATAGTGACCTCCATATCTACACAGGTTTCTAGATTGGCCAACTTATCGAATCCTTCAACATGCTCATGTTCATAGGGGCCTTGTTTGCTCGCTAATCTTCTCTTTGATATGATCTGGTGCGGGTCATATTTTCTTCCTTGCAACTGTGTGAATCCAAATTCACTGAGTTTGGATTGAATCTAAGGCAAACAAGAGTTGTTCTTCACCACAAAGGGACCTACTATGAAAGGGAATTTTAGATTAGAAACCTTGTGTGTTTTCAAAAAATGCTCGGTCTTTAAGATGATCCTTTGTCTTATGAACTCCAAAGAAAAGATTATGGGGGTCAGAAAGACTGGTAAAAGATGAGGTCCTTCTTGGTAGCCATATACCCAAGTCACAATGGACTGTATGAACAACATCCAGTCACCTATCTTGCTCTCTGGATTTGGTTGTAAACAACTTTTCATTTCTTCCAGGACCCTTGACAAGTCTGAACCGAAGATAAGACTGTACACCCTGGACATAATCTTATTGATGAAGATAAGCATGGTGATCTTTTTACATTCAATGTAAATGAATGCAGTCTCGGGAAATTCAGTTTTGTTAGATTCCAGGAACATCCTCGGCAAATGGGTGTAATATCTTAAATGTCTTAATGAATTGAAATTCACCAACTGCTGATGCATATTGTCAATAATGAATTTGTCAAAACTGATACTGACTCACTGACTCACTGACCAGACTCTGACATAAAGAAAGTCAACATGAAACCTAACATGACTTCTACCACAAACTTGACATTGTCCAATCCTAAAATTTGACCTAATAGAGAACAAGCCCACTGGACTTCGATGATCATGACGCTTACACTGGCAGGTAATGACAGACTCTCTGAATGGTACTCGGGTTTGACAATGGTTTGTAGAAACCGGGTTTTTACTTATGGTGGGCATTCTCTATAAATTATGATCATTTTTTGTTCCTCAAAGGACTCTGATACCGTGGAAGAAGACTCAGGTATACTGAGGGTGTGCCGGAGCGATGGACTGTCTATTTCACATAAAACCTCTGACCCTAATTTATTCAGAATGACTATGTCTTCCTGAGAATATCGCTCTGCACACCAACTTCAAATTCAGGGAAAGGAAAGACTACTTATATGACGTAAGGGGTGATGGAGGCTTGAGCCACTTCGAGGAAAGGTAGGTGCATTCTGAAATTGTCCAACAAGTCCAATCTGGACACAAAAACGAGCGAGACTGTTATCTCTGTGTCGGAAATGTCAGAGTCTCTATCAATTAGGGATTCTTATTTGGAGGAGTTGTCTTGCTCATTTATGGATAAGACAATAGGATTAGCGGCCATGGCGAAAATACCTGTTAAGCAGCGAGAGAAACACAAATATGGTTCAGTTATGAGCTTGAATTTCAAATGGATGCTTTGTGCCAAGTTTCCAAATGTTTGAATGCTTTAAATTATCATAAAATAATGTCGGGGGTTCCTCCTTTTATAGGTATCTATTGACATCAGGGGTTGGAGAAAACGGTTTTAGGTGAATCGCTTTTCACCTCGATGTGCCTCTGAGGGCGCCACGCATCCATGATTTAAACCATGATGGTTTTCCATGGCCCGCCCTTGATTCATTAATATTTGTGCTACTTCAATCGTCGATATGATCCTTAGTCGTTGATCCAGACTGCTTTAAGATCTACAGTCTGTATTCACCCAGCGACCGTGGCATCAGGGGTTTGAGAAAGTGGTTTAAGTTAGACTGCTTTTTTCCCCGATGTGCCTCTGGAGGTTCCACACGTCCGTCGATAAAACCATGATGGTTTTTCCTGACCCACCCTCGATTGTTTAACCTTCATGCTATTTTGATCCCTGATATGCGCTTTGGTCGTTGATCTAGGTCGTTTTCAAGTTCGACGGTTCGCTGAGTCTCACCCTTCACAAATTCGCCATATTTGTCCATACGCCGCCAGATATAGCCTGGTCTTCTAAATGATCATATCTCCTTAGCGACATAGCCTTTCACTAAAAATTTCGATACTCGAATACCATTTCGAAAATATTTATGGTGATAAGATCAACTCTAAATGGGGATGCTATCCTCCCTGCGAGGTAGCAAAGAATTGTAGACTAAGTGCCTTCCCATTGGGCTGTAGTTTATCAATGTGACCTGAATCTGCTAATCTTTATTTGAAAACTTACAATCTATTCAGCATAGCTCAGGGCCTTCACCTCGGGCTTCAACTACGTTGCCTTTATTTCAATTTCATGCATAAAGGAAAAAGTAGAACGATTATATACAATGAATGGTGGCGTGATGCTTTTTCAAACAATGTAATGCTTGAGGAACCTGCCATTCACAATCCCTCCTCTGGTGAGTTCTCCATTACTTTCTTCCAACAAATAGGCGTTGCTCCCACGGTAAGCTAAGACTTTGAACAGACCCAACCATAGGTTATCAAATTTCCCATGTTTACCTTTATCTTCGTTTCTGGCGTCCCATTTTAGTACCCAATCTCCTAGTTTGAATTCATCTACCTTGGTATGTTTATCGAAAAATTCTTTGATCTTGTCTTGACGAAGCTGGGCGTTATTGAAGGCCTTTTCTCTGGTCCGTTGTACGCTGATGAGCTCATCATTTCTCCTCTGAGTGGAATTTGTTTTTGCTTCTTGCTCCTGTAACAACTTCATCACCGACAATCCTAATGTAGTAGGAAAAATGGCCTATGTACCATAAATGATCTGGAAAGGAGATGTGGCAATAGCTCTTTTTGGGGATATCCTGTAATCCCATAGTGCATGGATGAGCTTTTTGTGCCACACCTTTTTGTTCTCTTGCAACAATTTTTTGATGATTTTGACCAAGCTTTTATTTGAAGACTCAGCCAATCCGTTCCCTTGAGGATAATATGACGTGGAATGACCAAGAGTAATGTTGTAATCATTACAAATTTTTTCCAATTTTTTACACTTAAAGGTCACTGCATTGTCTGTTATAATCTTGACTGGGCATCCGAATCTGAACATGATATTGTCTTCTAGGAACTGAATGATAACATCATATGTAGCCTATCTGGCAGGAACAACCTCGATCCACTTAGTAAAATAATATGTTGCAGTCAAGATCCACTTATGTTGAGCCGAGGATTGTGGATGTATCTCTCCTATGAAATCTAGGCCCCATTGTCTGAAAGGAGCTTCTACTGAAATGGGTTTTAGTGGTAGAGATTGTAATTTTCCTTTTTCCATCGAAGATTTGACATTCATGGCACTTTGAAACTTCTTTATAAACGTCATGAAAAATGCTAGGCCAATAAAAGCCAGCTCTAAAAATGTTGTGCACAGTCGTCTTCTAATAACGATGACCTCCACATTCACCTTTGTGGAACTCTTTGATTGCTCTCTCTGCTTCTTCTTCTATCAAACAACTCAATAGAATTCCCCCTGGATCTTTCCAATATAGCGATTCATTTACTATACAAAATTTTGATGCCTTTAGTTTCAAAAATCTAGCTTTTGTTTTACTGTACGCAGGAGGAGCCTATAGATTTTTCAACATAAAAATGATATCTACATACCATGCAGAGTCAAGAAAATTCTGAGATATTTGTGGAGTTGCCCTTTCTTCCTCTACTGCAAGGTCTGACAGATCTGCATTGAAATTTATTCCCAAGAGTTCGCAGTTTGTTTGTGCCATCAGTCTAGCAAGTCCCTGTCCTTTGATCAACTTCGTGGGCTTGATTTCAAGATCATATTCTAACAGTATTGCAATCCATTTTCCCCTCTTCCCTTCAGGACCGGGCTGTGTTAAGATGTCCTTCATTGAGCTACTGGGAACATAAGCTATGGTATGTGAATGTAGGATATAAACCCTGAATTCTTTCAATGCCTTGACCAAAGCTATGCTTGCTTCTCCATGATATCATATTTTAAAGGAGCGTCTCTCAATGTTTTACTGTAGTATGCTACGGGCTTCTCGAAATTTTGGTCATCTTTCTGGAGTAATATGCCTGCAATTGTGTGCTCTAAGGCAAATGAGAACAATATGAAATCTTTCTCAAAATTTGGACTAGCCAATACAGGAGCCTTTGTCAATGCCACCTTGTTGTCTTCAAAGGAATTTCTCGCTTCAGGAATCCATTTTATTTCATTCCCCTTTTTTAGCATGTTGGTGATGTGTTTTATGATTTACATTAAATTTGGGATAAACCTCCTCAAAAAGTTTACTTTCCCCAGGAAAGATTCTACCTCCTTTTTGCTTCTGGGTATGTCGATTTTCAAAATCCCTTCAACCATGTTGGGGTCCACCTTTATCCCCTCCTTCAAAATGATGTGTCCTAAGTGTTGGGTATGTGTTATATTCTGCCTCGGGAAATGTGACACCTACCTTGGGAAACGTGTCATGTATTTAGGTGGTTTTTTCGGCACATGGTTTTTGCCGATGGTTTTCTATTTCCGGTTAAGGAATTAGGGTTTTGGACTAAACCAGGCCATTGGGTTAGGGTTTTGGATGCTGCTAGCTCCTATATGTATATTGTATTGTAAACAATGTAACACAATGAATGAATATAATATATGTTAGTTTTCCCAGTTTGGGTTTCCAGGGGAAAAATATCTGTGTAATGTTTGTATTTGCCATTATATCTTTTCTGTTATTTTCTGAATAACTGTTTACAGTAGACATTGTACAAGGATAGAATTTACACTAAGAGCTTCCCTTATTCTATGGAAAAATTTGACTTTTTGGAATTCAGTGATATGCCAAATTTCCTGCATTTTTCAAATGCCCTTCTGAGATGTTTGAGGTGTTCTTCATCTGAGGCAGAATACATGGTAATGTCATCAAGGTAGCGTTGAGTGCTCAACATGCCCTAAAAGTTCTGTGACCATTTCCTTTTGGGTACCACCTTGTTTTCCACCTTTGATTGTTCTCGCCTTGGTCTAAAACTGATAATCCGCTTATCAATATATGTTTCATGTCTTAATTTTCTCTTGAGCATACAACAAAGAACCATCTTAAGAGACACAACGACTACTCAAGGAATCAACGACACAGAACTTTCCCGACTCCCTAGAGAAGTTCAACATCGACCAAAGCTTAAGGTGGCGAAAATCACTTTGAGAAGTCAAAGTAGCCAAGTACCGACCTTTGTCGGCGTCGGACGATAGTAGTGTTTCTTTCTTATGAATAGCCTTCGAAAATATTTCGCCGAAGGCTGATCCTTTTGGTTTCGGCAGAAAAGTGTAATCATGAGCGCCGCACAAAAGAGGAGTTCCACTGCCGACCGTCGACGCCCGAAACATTCCCTTAATCACCAATCCAATTGTCATCGATATCGAGAGTTTTATCAAAAAGACAATAGTATGGATAAACCATCTAAATAGTAGTCGATCCCTGATCTTTATGAAGGTAAGACGTGATGTGACGTTTAACCCCCAACTGTTTCAAGTACTTTGGCTTTTACAGTCACCATTTCAGGCACCGCTTTCAATTGGGGTGCTATCATCTCTAAAAAAATGAGCACCTGCATAAAACAGGCCCAGGCACCAAAGGAGGGAGATACCCCCACCTTCTACATGGATTTGTATCTACTGGACGTCATTTGCATCAAGAACTCTTTTTCCAGGATGAACTTGAATTGGCACCCTTTGGAGCTCGCAGTCCATGTATACTACAACATCTTGTGGGAAAACAAGATTTTTGGCGCCACAGGGGCACCACATTTATTTCCTGTTTATGTTTTCGACCGGCTAGTGTTAGGAGAAATCTGCTATCAAACCATCATACAAGGATACAACACAACTTTAGTAAAAGACAATAATCAGGCTTTCATACCGTATGGGTTTCATATTGATTTCTACATGGTCAAAGACACTGCACATGCTAAACAACTTGGGCTAGGTCAATTGGAATTTCGGTTCCAAACTGGTCGATTTCGCAAACACGATCCCAGGGGATTGGTCATACATCACGTGTCACAGGTATCATCCTGTTGGCCTAATGCCCACGATCGGTTTGAGGATGAAATTTTCACTGAGAATGCTCAAGACTAGGATATGGTGACAACTAGGAAGGTTGACCCTAGAGGAACCAGGTTTAGAGCTATGAGCTTTGAAGAGCAGGCCACGTTTTTGGAGTAAGCAGTTCAAGGAGTTGGCCGATGCCCTGAAGCAACAGTAGCATATGAATTGGGGGAAGAAATAAATGATTCCCAAGAAGACATTGAGATTGCAGAAGCTCATCAGGGATCCCCGGTACAAATCAGAGATTTCCCTGAAGATCAAACGACTCAAGAGAGTGGCGCACTTTTACACCAGCAAGCTCAATTATTAATGAAATGGATACAGGATAACCCGCATCTTGCCATAAGTCCCGGGATTTCAACTACCGTCTAGAGTGTCCCGACAGAACCAAGCGATCATAGTCTCACAGTCGCAGATGGCACCAATGGGTCGGGCAATCCTGAATCTATGATATCGCCAATTGATCCCTCGGGAGAAGGAACAACTCAACCAGAGACGGGCCAGGTGTCGATAGAAACACAAGTGCCCAACCCCTTGAGCACACTTATACACATATACAGCGATTACGAGAGCACGAAGCCCTCTCGTGGCAGCCCAATGCGCGTCCAAGAAGAAGAAGGTCCTGAAAAGACCCCTTCCCCAAGTCCCAAAAAGGTCTCTTCTGTTGGGCCCGGGGTTCAGGACCAGGGAGTCCCACATAAGGAAGCTGAAGCTGAAGGTAATCTCAATACAGGAAAGTCCGATGAACCGGAAATAGATATCGGCCCAAGTGACGAACCTCCGCAGAAGGAAATTCGTAATTCCATGATTGATGAGAAGGCAAGTGACAAGTCTATGCCTGACACCTCTATCCTGCCCAATACCCAGATCCCCGGTGAGCAACAAGTAGAGGTTGGATCTACAAGGCAGAACGAAGAAGTTCGAGAGCCCACTCTCGAACAAATATACACTGCGGGAAGCTTGGGAAACAATCTCACATGGGGTGATCAACAAATACCAGACCCGATAGATGAGGTTTCAGACATCTATGCGATCTCCTATGATCAAAAGAGAAAGGCTATCATATAGAGGACTGCAAAGAAGAGAAGAATCACCCTGGATCAGTCCATCATAGTCGTCATTGAGGAGAATTTAATCGATACAACAAACGCCCATACATCTGAGCTGATTAGTGTGAGAAAATCCCTCTAAGAGGCCACCCAGGACAGAGCCAGGAGAGATGAAAAGGAACTTTCCACCGCCCAAAAGGAGCTCAGACACTTGCGCAATCTTGTGGATTACTATAAGGGTGCTACATAGACAGTTGTGTATTTAAAAGATGAGTTCGGTAAAGTTTACGATGAGTTCAAGAAGGAAAGACACCTGTTAATATTGAATATAGCCGAATTCCAGGAAGACACTCTCATGGCACTCGCGACATGTAAGGAAATGGAGCGATGGTATGAGAAGGCACAACAGGCAGTGGAGAGGCTCGACTTTATTGAGGCAATCTAGAAAGGCCGAGAAAAGGAAGACCACGACATTCGGCTAGTAAGTAAAAGCAGTCTCAATCGCATGAAACGATCAGCTGAATACTGGGCCAAAATGTCTCGAATCCCACACGAAGAAATCCAAGAACGATGGGCCAAGTGTCATAAGCACTGGGTAAAATCAATAAAATAATGAAAGACATCGGACTCCCCGAGTATGGTACCCCTGATATGTTTATCAACCTAAACAAAATAATCAAGTTGTGCACCGAACAAGATGCATTTTGGGCCGAAGAATGCTCAAGGGTCACTGATGCAAAGCCAGGGAAAGTACAACAGTTCGCAGGACATCCAATCAAAGCCAAAACCATGCTTTAGAAATTGAACTTCAGCCTTGCAAAGTTTCGGGCGCATGCAGCAGACATCAGGGGAATAAATGCGGCTCCAATGGAACAACACAGATTTCCATGGGCCAACACCTGTGAAGAACTCTTTATCAGATGGTCTGATTATGAAAGAGCCCACCCTTTTCAAGAAACAACTCAGGTGGACTGTTGAAAGATTGTTAGATGATAACGCCACGTGGCGATTTTTTATTAGCTGAAATTATATTTTACCATTAATTACTGTTAATAATTTATATTATAAATAGGGACATCGACCAATGGCAAAAGGTCGATGGTTGTTGTAAGAATGCTTTTTATTTTGGTTGTTGATAATTATTTTGAGACTGCTATGAACGAAGAAGCCCTTCTGGACCAAAGACGAGCTATTTTTCATCAGATGTATGTGATTGGAGTTGGAGGAGAATTACTTCCTTTCCTGTTCCATGAATGTTGCAGTGAATGAGTAAGAGCAATTAATTCTATTGTCAAGTTATCTGGTGCAATGTTTTGATGTTATTTGCTTTAAATGATGAAAGTAAATCATTGTGCTTCTATGTGATGAATGTCTTGGTAGATGAATTATTTTGCTTATCGTGATCTTGGTTACATATGTGTTTATTTTTCTTTATGTTAATTAGTTTACCTCAGCTATGTGATGAGCTTCTTGGTAGATGAATTATTTTGCTTGCCATGATCTTGATTACATATACATTTTTCTTTATGTTAAGTAGTTTTCTCAGACAGTAGTCGGATGCTCATTTGGTTAGAGTATTAGTACTAGGCCCTCTGGCATAAGATTGATGTCTACATGCTCGATTAGCAGGTTATCCCAAGCTCGATCCCTTCCCAATAGTTAAAAATTTTGTCTTGTCTTTGTCAAGTTGGTTTATACTGGCTTGCATATCTCATACCAGCCCCCCATCTAAGACATAATACATAGAAGAACTATCCCAAGTGAAGGAAGATCATTCACCCGAAAACACAAAAGCTCATCAACAATTTGGCCAGATCGTAAGATCTAGAGAACCATTCCACTCCAAACGTTGCAGAGTCTAATTGGGCCTCGGTGGCAGGTTTGGTTCCTGTTGTTGAGTTAGGGGATTTAGGCCCCATCAATAGAATTGGCGCTAGAAAGAGGGCTTGAGAATGAATGGTTGGATATGCAAGTTTGCTGACATTTCGAACAACCTATAGATTCGTAACGGCCCACATGCATGGCTAGTCATCCAACAGACAACCCACCTTTACCAAGTACTCCCGAAGCAGATAACTCACCCCACTCTGAGGAAGGATATCTTCACCCTGAAATACCTTACGCCCTCCCTTAAGAGGAAGTGAATCAGTTTAGAAGGATTACCAGAGCCTACGCCCGACAAATCGGTACGTTTTCCTTCACCCCCATCCTCCCTCGAAGAAAACAACAAAGCAGACTAGTAGTAATCACTCCCGACGAATTTTTCGTACATTCCATCGAAGACTTAATAGATTTCACGATCACCGAAATCCAAGAACCTCTTGACCTCATACCCGAGACGACATTCGATGACATCTTCGAACCTAATGACCTTTCGGAAGACGAAGAGCCTGACTCCGACTCCGAAGATATGGAAGGGAACAACAGTCGTGAGGAGGAGAGAGAAGTTCCACTTCAAGACAATCAACCTTGGTTGACCGGGGACGTCATGGTCGTCCTGGGATGAGTACACAATCTCCCTCGACACCCAAAAAAGTTGCTCCCCAAGTATGATCCTGAAACCTCAGGACTTCCCGAAGATCATATCAAGAAATTCATACTCGCGATAATATGCAACATGAAGACATAGTATGCAGACTTTTCCCCTACACGTTTGAGAACTCGGACATAAGCCCTTATGGCCAAATTATTCGTAGCCACCATGACCCCAAAAGAAAGGGTCAAAGATTTCAATCAAAGATTCACGATTATCCTAAACAAATTTCAGCCCACAACGAAACCTACTCAAGAGTTGCAAATTGAGGTTTATGCCAACGTGCTTCCAGCCCCTATTTCAATGTTCGTTAAGAGAGCCGCTAAGAAAACCCTCGCGGAGAATTTCAAAGAGGCCAAGATGATAGAGTTCCAGATGAAAGGATGTAAAGAAGGCCAGGCCTCTCTAGCAAGAAAAGAAATCCACCCCCCTCCTAGGAGAGGACTCCTAGACCGTCGGGGAAGCCGGTTGAAACAACTCCCGATAAAGGTAATGGGGATATAGAAGGCCTGCAATGCATGGTCAAGAAACTATCAAATGAGATTATAGATATGAAAAGAAATGTGGGCGAGGGAAACCAAAACCAAAGACCCTATAATCCTTTCTTTAAAAGAAACCAGTCGTTCAAAGCAATTAAACCTCCCCCAGCGAACCTAGACTTTGATCTAGGAAATGTCACATCTGATTCTTTCTGTACTTACCACCAAGAGAACCACTCAGAAAGGGAATGCCCTCAGTGGGTCATGCCATGAATTTAATGGCCAATCGTTTTCTAGATGAAGTTTCTCTGACCGAACCATCCAGCAGTTTGGCCTTTAATATTGTCGATTAGGAAGAGGTTGACCCACCACAAGACACGGCCATGCTGATATGGGATCCCGACGTGATCGCGTCTTCGGATGATCTGTTTAAATCTCAGGGACCACCCACAAAGATATCGATGATACAAACACGTATTAAGGGTCAACCCGACCCAAAAGATACTGATGCCACCTGTGCCTCACAAAGTAAATTAACTCCCGATCGCTCTCGGTAACAAACCTATAAGTATATATACTCATGATTCTCCTAAATTAGATTACAATGTAGTAGAAGATTTGAAGAAGTTGAAATATAATGTATCGGTTATGGACATATGTAGAATCCTACAGCAAAAAGACCTTCTGTTGCAAGCTCTAAGTTTGGTAAAAACCTGACCACCAGCGATGGTCAGGAGAAGAATCCGCCCCCTACAGATTTAGCAAGAAAACCAACAATAAACACCTACTCAGAAGGTAGGAAGGAGAGGCCTTTTGTACCACCTTTCCTTTTAACGTTCGAAGTCTTCAACAGGAATCTCCACAATTGTTTGGTAGATTCTAGGGTGTCTTCTAATGTCATGCCCCTGGCCGTTTGTAACAAATTAGGTGTTGTCCCTCTAAAAAGTTATAAGCATGTCATACAACTAGACATGACCCAAGTCAAGGTCATGGGGGAACTCAAAGAGGTGATGATCAGGATAGCCACTCATCCTAATTTTGTGCAAGTGATGGACATCATTGTGGTGGACATCCCTGAGGCATATGGGCTATTATTGAGCCGAGATTGGTTCGAAAAACTAAATGGATACTTTAGCACAGACTGGGCACACCTTTGGCTACTGCTGAAGGGATACAAAAACATGATCATAATCGATAGGGAAAGATACCTGAAACATACGGTCACTGACCTGGAAACCCTGAACGAACCAGCCTCTACCAATTTTCCCATACTAGGGAACCATTTTTGTGATTCTCACTTTGGTAATTTTTCTCCTCTCTTGTCCGATGTTTCACTTACTAAAAACTCTAAAATGACCTTTCAAGAAGAATTTCTGATGCCAATGGAATATTCTCTCTTTTGTCAAAACCTAGTGTTAGGTCTTCCGGAAGAAAAGAACAAAGAGTAGAACACTGATTGGGATAGAAATCGTCGCTCATGAATTTGGACCCTTTATTTTGATGGATCCAAGTCACAAGAGGGTTCGGGAGCAGGGTGCATCCTCATCGATCCAAAAGGTAAATGCCATTTCTTGTCTTGTAGACTAGAATTTGAGTGTACCAACAACATGACCGAGTATGAAGCCCTGGTACAAGGGTTAAAGAAAGCCATAGATCTTAATGTCAAGGAATTAAAGGTGTTCGGAGACTCAGAAATCATCAATAGACAAGTGAGAAATACTATACAATGCAACTCCCTTCATCTTAAGAACTACCAGCAGGAGGTGCAGAGGCTGATAGAACGCTTTGAAGATTTCAATATCACCGCGATCCCCAGAGCGAAGAATATCCTCGTTGACTCCCTGGCCACTGCTGCTTCAAGACTCTCACCTTTAGAAGATTACGAAGCCTCCTGATTCACTGTAGAACTGCTCTACAAGCCATCGGTAGCTAATAATATTTCTAATTGGAAAGTCTTTGAGGGGGATGAACAAATCATGAGCTTCTTGACTAATCAAGACAACTTCAGAGACCTCGCTATAGACAATGAAGAGTTCCAAGAACAACTAATAGAAACCAGTCCTCGGGAGGGTCAACACATGGAAAAACCAAAGGCTCACACAATTCCAAAAGGGATAGTGAATCTAGAGAATTTGTTTGATCTAAAGGAACAATTCAAAGGACCTAAAAACGCAAACACTGGTATCTCCTGTCCCCTCCATGAAACTCTAAATCTTGGAACCCTAGACAACCCAAAGTACGTGAATCTTGGCAAAACGATATCTAAAGAGGAGAGGAAATCCTACCTCAAATTATTCAGACAATACCAGGATGTGTTCGCTTGGTCCTATAAAGATTTGAAAATGTATGATACCTGCATCATTCAACACACCATCCTGTTGAAACCCGAAATCAAACCTTTTCAACAGAAGATCCGGAAGTACCACCCATCCTTGGAACCCCTCATCTATTAAGAGTTAAGGAAGCTTTTAGATGCGAAGATAATTTTCCAAGTTAGACATTCTACCTGGGTAGCGAACCTTGTTCCAGTAAGGAAAAAGTCAGGAGAAATCCGATTATGTGTAGACTTTCGGAATCTCAACAGAGCTTCAGAAAAGGACAATTATCCCATCCCGCCGATGGAGCAACTCCTACAGACCGTGTCGGGCTCATAAATTTTCTCCCTTCTAGACGGTTTCTCAGGATACAACCACGTGTTGGTTTAAGAGGAAGACTGGTTAAAAACTACCTTCCGGACCAAATGGGGAACCTTCGCTTATAAACGCATGCCTTTCGACTTGATTAACGCAGGAGCGACCTTTCAAAGGGCAATGGACGTGGCGTTTTGGGGACTTATAAGTAAGTGTGTGGCAGTATATTTAGATGATGTAATGGTGTATTCGAAAAATAGAGAAGAACACATCCAACATTTAACTCAGATTTTTGAAAGATGTCGAAAATATTGTATATCACTCAATTCTAAGAAAACTATATTTGGTGTTGAAGAAGGTAAGTTGTTAGGCCATATTATATCTCAAGTGGGAATTCGCATAGACCCCAAAAGGACTAAAGCCATAGCTCAACTCCCACTACCCCATAACAAGAAAGCTATGCAGTATTTTTTCGAGCAAATTAATTTCGTAAGGAAATTCACCCCCGACTTCACCGAAATCATCAAACCCTTACAAAAAATGATTTGCAAAGATTCGAGTTTAAGTGGGATAATGAATGAAAAGATGCTTTCAACAATATCAAAGCTGCCATATCTCAGGCCTCGGTATTGCGAAGTCCCAATTTCAATAGAGACTTTAACCTGTATAATTTTGCCTCTGACCAATCGCTAGTTGCGGTTTTGACTTAGAAGGACGACAACAACAACGAAGCCCCGGTGTCATTTATGAGCACCAACCTTCAAGGAGCTGAGCTCAATTACCCCGCCATAGACAAGCAGGCCTACGTGGTCTATAAAGCAATAAAACATTTTAGGTCGTACATCCTCAAGAATCACACCAAGGTGATTGTGCCACACCCCGCAGTCCGATCCTTGTTTACCCAACAAGAAACGAGAGAAAGAAGAGGGAATTGGATGGCGGTAGTCCAGGGATTTCATCTAGATATAAAACCCACCAAGTTAGTGAAAGGACAAGGTTTGTGCAAGCTTGCAGCCGAAGCTCAAGATCAAGCAAACCAAGGTCCGGGGTGGGAGAATGAAATAACACTATGGTGCGGTGAAGCAACATACATTTCCCTGGGACCGGACTCCTGGTACAAGGATTTGGCTCATCTATTACATCACGAGACTTGTCCCGAAAACCTCAACCCTAGAGAAAGGAGAGCCCTTTGATTAAAATCTGCACAATATCGCCTCATAAATTCGGTACTCTTCCGGATCAACTATGATGGGGTATTACTAAGGTGTCTCGAACCCAAAGATGCCAATAAAGTGTTGAAAGAACTCCATGATGGCCCCACTGGGGGACATTTTACAGGAAACACCACCGCTCATAAGTTTATGAGATCCAACTATTATTGGCCCACTTTGTTCAAAGACGCTCATGCTTACGCTAGGAATTGTAGGACTTGTCAAATAAGTGCTAACAAGGAGAGAAGGGCAGAAATCCCGCTTCAGCCTGTAACCGTCTCTAGACCTTTTGAGCAGTGGGGGTTGGATATCATAGGAGAAATTACGCCCAACTCTTCGAAATTGCACAAGTATATTCTTACTGCCACCGACTATTTCACAAAGTGGGCAGAAGCCATTCCTCTGATCCATGTAAATGAGAAAATTGTCATCCAATTTATAGAACAACAACTAATTACAAGGTTTGGTGTTCCTTCTGTTCTGGTATTTGATAATGCAACCTACTTCTCCTCTACCCTATTGGCAGAGTTCGCCCTAGACAAAGGAATCATAATCAAGTACTCTGCAAATTATTACCTGCAGGGAAACGGTGTGGCAGAATCAACCAATAAGAACCTGGTAAGGATACTAAAGAAGACGATTGCAGATAACCATAGAAATTGGCATAACCAACTCCATAATGCCCTATGGGATGATAGGGTCATACCCAAAGAAGATATAGGGAATTCCCTGTACTTTCTGTTCTACAGACAAAAAGCCATTCTCCCAAACGAGCTTTATTTGCAATCTCTCCAATTGGCCCAAGATTCTAACGAAGAACCATCCTCGACCATGCAACAAAGAATCAACACCTTGCTTATGCTGGAAGAAGAGAGAGAAAATGCTAAGTCAAAATTTCCGGCTCATCAACAGATAGTGAAAAGATGGTTTGATAAGCATAAAGCTAAGGAAAAGAACTCTGAAGTAGGAGATTTAGTCTTAAAGTGGGACAGGGCAAATGAACCCAAAGGAAAACATTCCAAGTTTCATAACCTATGGCTCGGACTTTCAGGTGGTGGAGAAGATTGGGGTAGGTACTTACCGGTTGCAAAATCTGAGGGGGGAACCCGATACTCTCCCAATAAACGGAAAAGCCCTAAAACAATACTTTCAATATATATATATATAACTTTAGGTTAATACAGTTAGAAGGAGCACCAAAGATATCCGTTGCATGGAACAGAGATTCTGGGTTCGCCCAATGAATCACCATTTGTTGAGTGCTCAACACACCCTAAAAGTTCTGTGACCATTTCCTTTTGGGTACCACCTTGTTTTCCACCTTTGATTGTTCTCACCTTGGTCTAAAACTGATAATTCGCTTATCAATATATGTTTCATGTCTTAAGTTTCTCTTGAGCATACAACAAAGAACCATCTTAAGAGACACAACGACTACTCAAGGAATCAATGACCTGGAACTTTCCCTACTCCCTAGAGAAGTTCAACATCGACGAAAGCTTAAGGTGGCGAAAATCACTTTGAGAAGTCAAAGTAGCCGAGTACCGACCTTTGTCAATGTCGGACAATAGTAGTGTTTCTTTCTTACGAACAACCTCTGAAAAGATTTCGCCGAAGGCCGATCCTTTCGGTTTCGGCAATAAAGTGTAATCGTGAGGGCCGCACAAAAGAGGAGTTCCACCACTGACCGCCGACGCCTGAAATGTTTCCTTAATCACCAATCCAATTGTCATCGGTTTCGGGAGTTTTATCAAGAAGACAATAGTATGGATAAACCATCTAAATAGTAGTCGATCCTTGATCTTTATGAAGGTAAGACGTGATGTGACGTTTAACCCCCAACTGTGTCAAGTACTCTGCATTCAAAGATTTAGTTAATTCATAGATCATGCATTAGTTACTATCTCGTGCACAAATCAAAAGGGAACCGTTAAACTCCCCAATAGAATGCATCTCCATCCGCGCCTCTGTCGTCAACCAGTTAAGTTTGAGCAACAGAAATATAATAGCGGTTTATTTTGAAATCTGCATTGGTCACCCATATTAACTAATTGATATGACTGGTAGCATCTCCCAGTTATATTCTTTCGAGTCTTTTTATGTGACCCCACTCTGCGCGGTAAGGAATTCAGAACAAATAGGAGAATGAAGCCACCAATCCAGAAGAAGCATCTGAAGTCCAGTGAGTATTAAACAGTTATCTTAGCAAGCATTACAGGTATGGGTTCGCTTGTGGTTTTACGCTTCATTTGTATACATTCCCACCCGACGCTGCTCTGTATACGTTTTCTAAGGGTGTATTTGATTGTAGGGACAATGCCTCCAAAGAATCCATCCACCAGGAAATCAACATGGGCGCCAAAGCTGTAAGAATCGGAAATAGGAGAAGGCTCCTCCCCAACAGTTGCAAGACAATTAGAGTTCGCTCCTAAGTCGATGTCCGTCATGAAGGCGATCACCAAGGATCCCTTTTTCCAACCCCCAACTTTCGAAGACATAGAGGCAAGCATTGGAAGAAAGAAAACTTTTCCTCACTGGGAATAAGTCTTAAAGAAGATTAAGAAAGAAGAACCCCTCAAATATACTCCACACAACGACCCTGATACAAGGAAGCTCGATGACGAGGTCCTCCCAAATATTCGTAGGGCTTATCTGCACATCGTGGCAAGTCGGTCTCTGTATTTCCCTTGCATAGATATCTTAAAGTGGCTCATTGATCACACCGATGCACATAAATGTTCGATTAATGATGACAATGGCGAATGCATCGGGGTTTTCGTGCCATCAGAAGTTCAAAAATACTACAAACTCAATGAGTTTGGAGAAAAGTTGAGCACTGATTTCGTGCTAAGTTTTTATGCCTCTCATGACACTAGAAAAATCATGGCATCCTGGTGGAGGGAAGACAAGAAATTCATGAGCCGAACTTCTGGCTCGTACCCGACGGTCAATCTCAGGGAACCATACACCTATCTCATGGCCCTTCTCTACAGATTGCATGGGGAGAAAGACTGCTCCTGGTTTTCAGAAGTTTGGATGCCTCTGGCTTTTACAGTCGCCATTTCAGGCACCAGTTTCAATTGGGGTGCTATCATCTCTAAATAGTTGAGCACCTGCATAAAACAGGCCCAAGCGCTAAAGGAGAGAGATACCCCCGCCTTCTACATGGCTTCGTATCTACTAGACGTCATCTATGCCAGGAACTCTTTTGCCGAGATGAACTTGAATTGGAACCCTTCAGAGCTCCCAGTCCATGTATACTACAACATCTTGTGGGAAAATAGGATTTTTGGCGCCATAGGGGCACCACATTTATTGCCCATTTATGTTCTAGAATGGCTAGTTTTAGGAGAAATCTTCTATCAAACCATCATACAAGGATATAACACAACTTTAGTAAAAGACAAGAAGTGGGCTTTCATACCGTATGAGTTTCATATTGGCTTCTGCATGGTCAAAGACACCGCGCATGCTAAACAACTTGGGCTAGGTCAATTGGAATTTTGGTTCCAAACTGGTCGATTTCACAAACACGATTCCAGGGGATTGGTCATACAGCATGCGTCACAGGTATCATCCTGTTGGCCTTATGCCCATGATCGGTTTGAGGATGAAATTTTCACCGAGAACGCTCAAGACTGGGATATGGTGACAACCAGGAAGGCTGATCCTAGAGGAACCGGGTTTAGAGCTAAGAGCTTTGAAGAGCAGGCCACGTTTTTGGAGCAAGCAGTTCAAGGAGTTGGCCGACGCCCTGAAGCAACAGTAGCATATGAATTGGGGGAAGAAACAAATGATCCCAAAGAAGACATTGAGATCGCAGAAGCTCATCAGGGATCCCCCAGTACAAATCATAGATTTCCCTGAAGATCAAACGACTCAAGAGAGTGGCACACTTTTACACCAGCAAGCTCAACTATTAATGAAACAGATGCAGGATAACCCACATCTTTCCATAAGTCCTGAGATTTCAACTACCGTTCGGAGCATCCCGATAGAACCAAGTGATCCTGGTCTCACAATCACCGATGACACCAATGGGTCGGGCAATCCTAAATCTATGATATCGCTAATTGATCTCTCAGGAGAAGGAGCAACTCAACCAAAGACGGGTCGGGTGTCGATAGAAACACAAGCGCCCAACCCCTTGAGCATGCTTATACACATATACAGCGACGACGAGAGCACGAATCCCTCTCGTGGCACCTCAATGCGCATCCAAGAAGAAGAAGGTCTCGAAAAGACCCCTTCCTCAAGTCCCGAAAAGGTCTCTTCTACTGGGCCCGGGGTTCAGGACCATGGAGTCCCACATAAGGAAGCTGAAGCTAAAGGTAATCTCAATACAGGAAAGTCCAATGAACCGAAAATAGATGTCGACCTGAGTGAAAAACGTCCGCAGAAGGAAATCGACAGTTCCACGATTGATGAGCAAGTAAGTGACAAGTTTATGCCCGACACCTCTATCCTGCTCAATACCCAGATCCCCGGTGATGAACAAGTAGAAGTTGGATCTACAAGACAGAACGAAGAAGTTCTAGAGCCCACTCTCGAACAAATATACACTGCGGGAAGCTTGGGAAACAATCTCACATGGGGCGATCAACAGATACGAGACCCGATAGATGAGGTCGTAAACATCTATGTGATCTCCTATGATCAAAAGAGAAAGGCTATCATATAGAGAACTGCAAAGAAGAGAAGAATCACACTGGGTCAGTCCATCATAGTCATCACTGAGGAGAAGTTAATCGATACAGCAGATGCCCATACATCTGAGATGATTAGTGTGGGAAAATCCCTCTCAGAGGTCGCCCAGGATAGAGCCAGGAGAGATGAAAAGGAACTTTCCGTCGCCCAAAAGGAGCTCGAACACTTGCGCAATCTTGTTGATTACTATAAGGGTGCTACATAGACAATTGTGTATTTAAAAGATGAGTTCGGTAAAGTTTACGATGAGTTCAAGACGAAAAGACACCTGTTAATCTCGAATATAGCCGAATTCCAGGAAGACACTCTCATGGAACTCGCGACATGTAAGGAAATGGAGCGATGGTATGAGAAGGCACAACAGGCAGTGGAGAGGCTCGAGTTTATTGAGGAAATCCAGAAAGGCCGAGAAAAGGAAGACCATGACATTCGGCTAGTAAGTAAAAGCAGTCTCAATTGCATTAAGCGATCAGCTGAATACTGGGCCAAAATGTCTCGAATCCCACATGAAGAAATCCAAGAACGATGGGCCAGGTGTCGGAAGCACTGGGATAAAATCAATAAAATAATGAAAGACATCGGACTCCCCGAGTATGGTACCCCCGATATGTTTATAAACCTAAACGAAATAATCAAGCTGTGCACCGAACAAGATGCGTTTTGGGCTGAGGAATGCTCAAGGGTCACTGATGCAAAGCCAGGGCAAGTACAACAGTTGGCAGGACATCCAATCAAAGCCAGAACCATGCTTCAGAAATTGAACTTCAGCCTTGCAAAGTATCGGGCGCACACAACAAAAATCAGGGGAATATATGCAGCTCCAATGGAACAACACAGATTTCCATGGGCCAACACCTGCGAAGAACTCTTAATCAGATGGTCTGATTATGAAAGAGCCCACCCTTTTCAAGAAACAACTCGGGTGTACTGTTGAAAGAAAGTTAGATGATAATGCCACATGGCGATTTTTGATTAGCTCAAATTATATTTTACCGTTAATTACTGTTAAGACTTTATATTATAAATAGGGACATCAAACGATGGCAAAAGGTCGATGGTTGTTGTAAGAATGTTTTTTATTTTGGTTGATGATAATTATTTTGAGACTACTATGAATTAAGAAGCCCTTCTAGACCAAAGACGAGATATTTCTCATCAAATATTTGTGATTGGAGTTCGAAGAGAATTACTTCCTTTCCTGTTCCATGAATGTTGCAGTGAATGAGTAAGAGCAATTAATTCTATTGTCAAGTTATCTGGTGCAATGTTTTGATGTTCTTTGCTTTAAATGATGAAAGTAAATCGTTGTGCTTCTATGTGATGAATGTCCTAGTAGATGAATTATTTTGCTTACCGTGATCTTGGTTACATATGTGTTTCTTTTTCTTTATGTTAAGTTGTTTACCTCAGCTATGTGATGAGCTTCTTGGTAGATGAATTATTTTGCTTGCCATGATCTTGATTACATATACGTTTTTCTTTATGTTAAGTAGTTTTCTCAGACAGTAGTCGGATGCTTGTTCGGTTAGAGTATTAGTACTAGGCCCTCTGGCATAAGATTGTTGTCTGCATGCTCAAGCAGCGAGTTATCCCAAGCTCGATCCCTTCCCAATAATTAAAAATTTTGCCTTGTATTTGTCAAGTTGGTTTATATTGGCTTGCATATCTCATACTAGCCCCCCATCTAAGAGAGAATACAGAGAAGAACTATCCGAAGTGAAGGAAGAGCCTTCACCCGAAAACACAAAAGCTCATCGATAATTTGGCCAGATCGTAAGATCTGGAGAACCATTCCACTCCAAACATTGCAGAGTCTAATTTGGCCTCGGTGGCGGGTTTGGTTCCTACTGTTGAGTCAAGGGATTTAGGCCCCATCAACAGGTAGATAACAATGAATTTATCTTTCTTGTCATAAAAAGCTATATCCATGGCTCTTTGAAATATCGCCCCTGCATTCATAAGCCCAAAAAGAATTTTTTCATACATAAACGTTCCCTAGGGTGTAGTGAATGCAGTCTTTTCTTGGTCATCAGGGTGCACCATAATCTGATTATATCGAGAGAAACCATCTAGCATTGACATCCTTTGAGAGCCCACTACCTTCTGTAGAATGTAATCCATTTTAGGCAATGGATAGTTGTCCTTTAGAGACACCTTATTTAGATTCCTGAAGTCTACACACAACCTAATTTCTCCGCTCTTTTTCCGAACTGGTACTAGATTTGCCACCCATTTGGAAAACCTCATGGACACTATGATTTTTGCTTCAAACAGTTTCTTTACTTCCTTTTCTATCAATGGTAACAGTAGAGGGTTTATTCTTCTTAATTTCTGTTTGAATGGCTTGTGATATTATTTAATTGGGATAACATGTTGGATTATACTGGTATCATAGACTTTTAGATCATCATAGCTCCAAGCAAAAACGTCATGGATTTCTTTCATTAGCTTGACATACCTCTCTTTGACTTCAAGGTTAAGCTTCCTGGACAACTTCACTATCTTTGGATCTTCCACATCCCCTTCATTTATTGTGATCTTCGGACTTCTAGCTATGTCATTGTTATCAAAAAATTTCTCTAATGGTACCAGGACTTTGGGGATGATATTACTCTTTAGCTGAATGATATCTCATCCAGTGATCTGATTGTCAAAATATCCTTCTTTTGTGAAAGTGGCTGCATCCACCTCATCATCACAATATTCATCATCAATGTTCAAATTCTCGAACTCGTTCTCCATTTTGAGGAAGCTTTCTATCTGCTTGTCATTTTCGAAAACCTGCCAGTGCTTCATATTTTTCGGTACTGCTGGCCTGTACTTCACCTCCACCTTGTATCTTTTCTCAGGGAAAATTAGGACTCTAAAAACTGTTGCTAAAGTGGCCAGAGCATCAACAATCTAATTCCGCTCTCTTGGAATTGTCGAGAGATTGCATTCTTCAAAATTCTCAAGGAGTTCCAGTACCAGATTCCTATAAGCCCTCAATCAGGGTTGTTTTTCTTGGTAGATGCCTTTGATTTGATTTATAATCATCTCAGAATCTCCATGTACAACAATTATTTTGGCGCCTAGCTCTTCTAAAACTTTCAATCCCAATATCAACGCTTCATATTCGACCATGTTATTAGTGCATTCAAAAACAAGTTTGTAGGAACACAATTTTGCGTCTCCTTTGGGGTGGTTGATCCATACGCCAAATCCAACTCCTTCTCTATAGACAACTGATCCGAATGGATCTCCACACGTGAAAGAACTTTGCGCCATGTTGATTTTAAGATGGCGAAAAAGTGTTTAAATGATGCTTTCTTGAGTTTTATTTCTCATGCATTTAATTATGCATTTGTGGGAAAAATACTTCATGCATTATTATTATTCACTTGTAATTAAAATGATTAATAGTTGTGAGAGAAAATTTGTCTTACATATTATTCATTTATTAATTATGGAAATTGGTTTTTATGTGAGAAACCACCACACACCAATTTGCCATTTTTATCTCAATTGTAGGTTGAGAGAATCAAGGGCATGGTTGGAAAGTCTTTGGGTAGTTTTGAGACTTTTCCATTTTTAAGCCTAAGATGGTTGAAGATCCTACTTTTAAGGATCTTGTTTTTCCT
>WSFP011403903.1:0-25923 GCA_009831015.1 Picea engelmannii | reverse complement strand
TGGGTCCCATAAACCATCTCAAAGTAGAATCCTTTAAGGTTGTAAGAAATAACTTTAAATTTTGAGCATCCTCCACATAATTGTAACTTCGACACATAATTTCAAATTCAAATAGAAAGGAATCTGGATATTCAATAATCATACCTCATAAATTTTGTGAGGATGATAGAGGAATGTTATTCATATTCAAATTTGGTGCCAAGTCAAGGATGGGGAATCCAAAGGTTGAATCTCCTTCTTCTACATTCCTTTCTTCTTCATCTACCATATTTCCAAACAAGATGAACTTAATTAGATTTGGTTTTGTGCCCCAATTTGTGGAGAAGGATGGCTCAACAATTGGATTTTGATGGATAATGAAATTATCCCCAATGTGTGCCTCTGGTATTCCTTCTACAACTATAGATTTAATCTGTGATACAACCATGCTTTGTGATGATTCAGAGGGACTAGTAATGTGTTATGGGATGACAACATAATTTGGTGTTGGTTAAACACTTGGAACTAGCTCATCAATATGGTTTTCTTTGACTCCTTTGTTTAGTATTTTTATGTGTTCTTCCCACACCTTCTCAACAGTAGTTTCATATTGTGGTACAGTCAACTTTGGGGTCGATTTTGGTGAAAAACCTTCTCCCTCCTGAGAAGAACTACATGTATATCTTTCAACCGGATTAGTAGGGGGGTCCTAGTATTACCAAACAAATCACCTAGAATTTTACTTGTTGACTTAAGGAACCTACCTTTGTTATATCTAGATCTAACTATTAGTCAACCACATGACAAAAAAGGTTTTGGAAAGACTCACTAAATTGAATGTGGCAGGCTAGAACCCTTTCAGAAATTATGAAGTAAGGGTGCATTTGAGTCTTACCGTCTTTCCTCCACCAAATATAATAGGTGTTGAGAAATTAAATGGAAACAACTACCTAAAAAAACTATTCTTCTATTGTTTACCTTTAACAGCTCCCGGACAACAGGGCCAAAAATGTCACGTTGTTTATTTTCACTTAATAAACCCTATTACATTTACTTGTCAATCAAGTTCATAAAATTGTGAGTTGTAAACACAATATGTGCAGTTAAAGGAATAATGACTAAGATATCATATCTACTCATAATGCAAAAGAGCCACTATGTAATATGATCAAACATCAAAGTATAAGGAAACTAATTAAGAAATATTAGACAATCTCACTTATGTTCACATGACTGATATTAGATATGGAAAGAGTTCAATGGCTCCACACATTATGTCTAGATTACTAATATATGCATAAATATGATTATGAAATGTTATTGTCTTCAATACCATTCAATGAATGTTTAAACCATATGTGTGCAAAGGAATTGAAATTCTACTAAGAAACAAACCATGTCTAGCAACCAATGACTAGTTCTCTGATCTAAATCTCCTTGAGAAGCTTATTATACAATATTTCACTTAAATTTGTTAAGTGTTGTTTCTATCAAAGATAAGGTTAGATTTGAGAACCAGGGAATTCTACTTATTGTTATCAATCAAACAAATGTGTTTTAAAGACAAATGGAATTATTGTTACTAGATAACAATATGAAATTGTTACTTTAATGGAAGGATAACAATTTGAAGCATGTAAGTAATTGAATAGAAATAAGGAGTGCAATTAACTAGATAAACTTTGAAATAACAAATCACAAATAAATACAATGAAGCTCTTTTGTCTAAGAATGAAATTGCAGATTTAAAACAGAGTAATTGCAGAAGTAAAATGTCAACACAAACTATCTAGCTATGGTACAACAAAGCTACACGATCCAAGTTGTTGGGCCCTCCCAACTGGATAGTGAGCTAATTAAAAGACAATCTTACACATATACAATAATCATGATGATGACGAAACGCATTTTGTCATTAATAAAATGCAAATGGTATTACAACAACAATCTCAACATTTATACAGTTCTTAAACTCTGAAACAATATGACAATCATAATCTCCAAGTTCCTCTCCTTTCACTACAGTATGAATTGATACATATATAGGCACATCTACCATAATTACAACAAAATTGATGTACAGATCGTGCCCCCTGTTTGTCATGGACAGGATGGTGATTTTAGAAATTCTAGAAGGTAGTTGTAACTATTAGATCGCTCCTTTAATAATCACAAAACTTATAACAATCTTCATATTATTTGTATGAAACAGAGTGCATATGAATAGTATCCTCCATATCATGAAGATAGATTTTGTTGTCAAAGAGGGTTTCGTTACCATCCTGCAAGGGAATCATATACACACTTGACCAAAGGATTGTGCCTCGAGAAGCGAGGCTAGGTATGATCCCTTAGACACCACACGATCTTTAATTGGTCCTCTTCAAAACTCAGGTGGCTGATCTATAACAAGAATCTTGGAAGTATGCCAATGAACGCCACCAGGTATCAGAATGCATTGTTGGTACTGGAATGAATTAGCGGTATCGGAAGTGAATTATGGTACCAAAAATGAGCTAAGAAAAACATCATTAGAACATATGTTGTATACATTCAATATAATTCATAAAAAGACATATGAAAACAACAAGAACATTCAATATTTACCTCTTATATCTTGTCAAGGGTGTTTGGCTTTAAGAGCACATGAAAACATGGAAAGCATGTAATAATTTGGTATATAGGTGAGGTAAAGGTGGTCAAAAAGGGTAACTGATAAGTATAAAATGTGTCAAAACCACAATCCAACAACTATAGGTGTTCCGCATGCACCTAATTCATACCACATGCAACCTTTTCCTCAGAATCCCTTGCAACCATCTAAATTGGTGTTAGATGGTTGCAAGGGATTATGAGGAAAAGGTTGCATGTGGTATGAAGTAGGTGCATGTGGTATGAAGTAGGTGAATGTAGAACACCTTGATTGTAAGGGGAATATGGATTATAACACAGTGACCAACTTGACAAGAACTCTCCAAAGTTCTCATTTTTTAGAGGTTACATTCGGTGGTTATTTTACCCATGTTTCAAAAAGTGGTGCTACCAGTCATACCCATTTTTCTCGAGGTTAAAATTACAAAAAATTTCATGTATGATTAGTAATGTTGTAAGAAAAAACCTTAAATTGACCACGAAAACAAAAAGGGTGCTACCAATAACACCCCCTTTTGGGGGGGATTAAAATTACAATGTGTTTTAAATTGTGGCCTTGACAACTGGTACAATTGCAAACAAAAACACTAAAATTGATTTATGAATCAGAAAGTGGTGTTGCTAGTAGCACCCACTTTTTTGGGTCTAAAACATCAAGTTGGTAAGTTTGTTTTATGAGGTGGTGGACCTCCATATAAAGTGCTTGACCCCACATATGGAGTACTTTGTCCACTATAGAAAGTATTGTGACTTCCATCATAGGTACTAGGTCCTCCATAAAAGGTGTTTGTGCCCCCATAGTAAGTTCTTGCCCCCCCATAAGAGGTGCTTGTTTCTCCATAATGGAGAGAAATGTTGGATAAAAAGAGGTGATCAAGTTGATTCGCAGTATAAGATAACATTTGTGACTGTGTTGATCTATGAGACCATCAAAATGTATTGCCTCAACATTGAAGGCGGTTCTATAGAAGAATACCTAGGGCATTAGGAATGGTTGTGTACAAATGCCTTGATTAAGAGTAGGTGAGGTCAAATAGTTGTTCCTTAAGATTGCATTTTCTTCCATTGGGGCAAGTGTGGTTTCCACATATTTATCAATAGAGGGAACAAAAGACTAAAAAAAAAATCCATTAGGATTTTGTCACTCACCTCAATTTTACACAAGTTCTTATTGTGTTGCCACTCTTAGATATGATATATTATGTGAGTGGAACTAGATTGGTGAAAATTAGAGAGGAGTTACATCCCAGTTTCATGTCGAACATGTAATTAAAAAAAATGTCACAAATATGTTAGTTATGGCTTCGAAAGTGGCATAAATGTCGATGGAAAGATAAACATACTATTTAGGTGCAACCCCTATGAGCGTTTGTTGGAAGACCCTAAGCCTAATTGATTCATTTGTAATGTTATTTTTGGAACACCACAAATGAAAATTCATTACGTGATTAGAAAGGTCTTATCCAAGGATAACTTCAAGTTTAGTTATGTTAGAAGGAAACTTGGTAAGCGTAATCGACGAAGTTGGATCATGCCTAATGAGGTCATTTGTGATACATGTTAAATATGAGAGGTTAAGAATAGCATGAATATTAAATCCAAGGCCATATTTCCTCCTTGAGGTGGATTGGAGGGTTGAACTCTTAGTAGATTTCCTCCTATTTCATGGTTAGGAGGTAGAATTAGTAGTGTATTCACTCCAATTGCAGGATTAAAAGGTGGGATGTTGGCCATACTAAAGGTACATGTAGTGTTACTAGATTATTTCTAGAGCATGATGGAATCCCCCTAAATAAAGGAATTTGACTAATGATTCTAAGGGAATTTCTAGGTTGAGGTGGATCCAATGTGACAATTGAAGTCTAATGTGGAGGGTTGAATTGATAGTATATTTCCTCCTATTTCAGGGTTAGGAGGTACAATTGGTGGTGTATTCCCTCTAATTGGAGGATTAAGAGGTGGAATGTTAGCCATACTAAAGGTAAATGTAGTGTTACTAGATTATTTCTAAAGCATGATGGAAGCCCCATAACTAAAGGAAGTTGACTAATGATTCTAAGGGAATTCCTAGGTTGAGGTGGATCCAATGTGGCAATTGGAGTCTAATGTGGAAGACCTTAGACCAATATTTTTCACACTATTCCCTAGAGTTATGTGGGTACAATTTTGATTAGTCCTTGATTGTTTAAATGTCTAAGTAACCACGGTAAACCCTAATATTAGGTACTTCAACTATGTGAAACAAAGTGTAATTTTTTGGGATCATATTCAAAATATATGTATCCACAATAATGCCAAGGTTCCCAAAGTGTTGGTTATATCAATCAAATATGTTTCAAAAATCGTCTCTCACAAGTGTAAATAATACATTCTCTAAAAATATGTCTCCAATGGTAACAATACACTCTAAGATCAATGTTTCAAATGATGAACAACAAGGTTTCTAAAAATTTTCAAATTGTGATCAATGTGATTCTATAAAAAAATGTTTATAAGAATGATCAAAGATAGATCCAAATGTATTTTTCAATGGTAAACAAAGAACACTCATAAGACATTCTATCAAGATCAAGCAAACCAGAGAATAAAATGGGCCTTCCCAATGTGCATCCACCACTGGTAATGAAATCTAATGGGGATGCAGCACAAGTGAAGGTGAAAGAGTGTTTACAAATTCTCCTCAATATATAGCCACCAAAGGTGATGGGATTCAAGGGACACTATCAAAGTTAGTAATATGCCTACTAAGGATTCATATTTGACACCAACCCAACAACAAGATTCCCTAGGTAAAAAACTAAAATAAATACCACTAAATTTCATCTTCCCAGTGGTATGCTCAAGGGAGACAGAGTTAAATATACCTACGTAAGACATGCCTTGACATTGATTGCTCTAAATAATAAGGATAGAATTGTCACAAGAATGATATGTCCAACTCAAAGAGTGTCCAGTAAGTTTATCAACATTAGGTGAACATTTATAGGGTCTATTGCACAAAGAAAAAAGGTCATATTCACTCCAAATAGTTTCCCTCTACGTGTACACCCTCGTGTATAGGAAGAGATGGGTGTCTTCCCAATTCTGCAAATGTTACTAAGGACTTTCCATTCAAATAATCAACTTCTAGTTTCAAGTATTGGATGATCTTAGAGTGTTAACTCACAACTCCTACAACCAAGGCCCTAGCCTAATCTAAATATTGGTGTTGTTTAACATAATCAATAGCCCTATCTTAGATGCACCCTATTGCATATTTATGTTATTGTAGGGATCATAATTTAATGAGTTTTGAGAAATATTTGATTAAAAATTTATATTAAGTAGTTGATTTTAAAGTGATGTCTTTAACAAAATTCCATAGCCATGTGTTCACTACACCTTCCCACAAATTAACATTCATGTACGTGTCATAAGTTAGTGAATTTAGAGAAGCTCTTGCTTAAAAGGTGAATCTAGTTTTATTTAGAGTATGGGGTTGAATTTAAGGGTTTGTTGATGAGCATAGCAATGTTCGTGTGCAAAAGGTGATATGTGATTGCTACAAAGGAAATGTTGGAAAAGAAATTATTGAAATGAATAGTGCATCAAAATGAAATGGTGTTTATTCTCTTTTTCCTTTCTAGTGTTTTTTAACCATATCCAAAACTTAAGGTGACAACAACTAACAACAAGCATCACTCAATTTGGAACAAGGAGGAACAAAGATAAGGCTAAAGGATGGCAATGTAAAATCCTACAAGAAAGTGAACCCCCAAAATTAAGAACAACATCTAAAACAAGATAACAAGATCCCACTTGCATTAAAAAGAGGCACAAAAATGTGCCACAATGTAGATGTATTCTCAAAAAACAACATGCATTCCCAAAGAAGGACCACATGGTTTTACTTAAGGGAAAGTGTGCATCTACATGTTTAACATGCCAACAAGCACATAGTAGCATATAAAAGACCCAAACAAAAGCACGATATTCCACCAAGGAAAATTTCCAATTTTTTCAAAAATAATGACTCACATTAATGCATTTGGTCTAGCCTAAATCCTAATAGATGTTTCAATATACTAGGGGTCAACAAGAACCGAATATATGGTCCTAAATCCAATAGAGGGAGATTTTCATGTACTATTCCCCTATATGGTCATAATTTTGTTGATTGGGTGTTTATGTGATGTGGGACTAAACATGCCTTCGATGGTAGGTTAGTTCACTAAGGTAGACATAAAAAAAAAGAGAATACTCTACTCTACTTTTTCTATCCATCAAGCAATGAAGTAAGCCAAGTTGACTAAGTTTCAAGAAAAAATGTGAAGCATACCTATAAGGCACTCCCTGATAAATATTTAGTCTCGAAATTGAGTAGGAGAATCAGGGGGAGGATATATTTATCAATTCAACCTTGCAATAGTCCTACACACAATGCAACAACTGCAAGCATTCCACCATTTCCTACATATGGTGAATCCAATAGTTAGTTTACCTAAAAATACATTGAGAAAGCATTCATAAAGCAACTTTTTTTTTGGGAGGGGGGGGTTAAGAAGAAGAAATCTTTGTATTCATTGAGTTGAGAAAAGTATTACATAAGCATAACCATGTTACCTCAGGGTGCTTGAGATGGCCTCAAATATTTTCTCTTTGAGGGTCATTCCTCAATTAGGTTTGTCTTCAATTGTACAAAATTTGACAACATAACCTATTGTACCATGAGAATATGAAGACATATATGCAACAACATAACAATATAATAGTGTGAGAGTAGGATGGGTGCAAGTAGGCACTTCAATCCAAAAGGTTCTCAAGCATCACAACTCTATCAATCTCAAGGTTTGTGAAAATGGAAGAGGATATCTCTATTTATAAGTGAATTTGGAGTCTAAATGAAAACCTTTTTTATATGAAAGTAATAACTCCATGGAGGCTAAGGGCACACAGATTTAGCTAGTTAGCTCAACAAAAACTAATGCCACCCATATAAGAATTGGCATGCATTGATTGAACATAGATGAGCTTTGAAATTTCTCTTTTACACATGTTTAAGGGGCCATGACCATTTCAAAGGCTTAAGCGTGTGGTAGCGCTTATAGGGGAGCATAAACATGTGGGCCTCAAGGTTCAAACTAAGTTAAGGGAACATTTTGAATTTGGATTAATTTTAGAAAATGGGCCTTTTATATGATGTGTTTGAGTTGCATGATTGAGATTTTTGAGGAATAAAATTGCAATTTGGGATGATGTGAAGAGTATTAGGTCAATAACATTGAGTGTCCCAAGATAATGAAAATGGTGTGTTAACATGACTAAGTAGTGACCCTCTAACTCTCCATTTTTTGGAAGTAAACAAGAGACTTATTCTTCACATGTTTTAGGGGCCATGCCCTTTTCAAAGGATTACGTGTGTGGTAGCACTTATAAGGGATCATAAACACATGGACCTCAAGGGTTAAACTAAGTTAAGAGAATATTTTTACTTTGGATTAATTTTAGAAATTGGGCCTTTCCTCGATGTGTTGGAGCTGCATGATTGAGATTATTGATGATTGAAGATGAAATTCAAGATGATGTGAAGAGTATTTGGTAAATAGAACTAAGTGTCACAAGATAACGAAAATCGTGTGTTAATATAACTAAGCAACAACCCTCTAACTCTCCAATTTTTTGAAGTAAATAAAAGACTTGTCTTCTTCACATGTTTTAGAGGGTATTCCATTTTCAAAGGATTAAGAATGTGGTAGCACTTATAGGGAAACATAAACGCATGGGCTTCAAGGGTCATACTAAGTTAAGGGCACATTTTGACTTTGGATTAATTTTAGAAAATGAGTATTTCCTCCAATGTGTAACACCCCAATTTTGATACCCAATGTAGCATTGTATAATTGTAAGTATTATACCCAATGTATAATGTAGCATTGATACCCAATGGTTGCAGGCCAAGCGATGTAACATATAAACATTGTACATTGAAAATAATAAAATGTAATACACTATTAGTTGTAGATGGGTAAGGACCAAAGTAATGGGGGGCTATGATTCCACAAGAGAGGGGGGATTAATGGATATTTTGAGGGGTCTCTGTATGCCTTGAATCTCAAGCCATATTCATTAATTTTTTTGTCATTTTTGGCCCTTGGTTATGGAAGGAAGCGAAGATTAAGGAAGAAGTGTGAAGTACGAATTGCATGGAAGGAACATGGATTGAGGATGGGTCGAAGTGGTCAAATAAGAAGACAAGAAGGAGTGAAGTCATGGAAAGCAAGTCGTTGAACGAGAAGATCGAGGAAGACAGATCAGCAAAGAAGATGGATCGTGGACAACTCAGCAAGAGTAAAAAGACGTTAATGAGTGCTTTGGATCACCTCATGGAAAAGAAGGAAAAGACAGGTTGGCGAAGCCCAGAAAATACGGGTCAAGTTGACCTAGAGTTTTAGACACCTAGGATTTCAGCATCTAGAGTTTTGACACCTAGTTTTTGGCCCAAGGTTGTCCAAGAGTCATTGTAATGTATAAATAAAGATCTAGAGGAGTGAGGAGAGGTTGGTTCTAAGTTTTCGTTGGGTCGAGATAGGTTGTTGATGTTGAGAGATTATTGTTGTGCGAGAAAGAAGTATTGTGTGTGAGAGCATTCTTGTATTGTAATATCTTCAGTTGGGTACAAAGATCAACCCTGCAGCTAGGTGCGCAGGGAGGGGAGATAGAGAAGGGAGAAAGAGAGAGAGATCTACAAGCTAAGTGCACAGATAGAACTATATGTTTTCATATAATATATCAAGAAACGTAGTTCTGTGGACGTAGCCCTAGGGAGAGGGTGAACCACATATATCTTGGTGTTCTTTGTGGTTGATGTTGTGATTCTTTACTTTTTGTTATAATGTTATTGCATTATTGTGTTAGATCAAAGATATCTCTTGCGTAGTAGGATTAAGAGAGATAAGGAATATTTAGTTTGTTGTGTGTTCTTGTTCTGGATCCACTTTGTCGCATTTCCTCTGGTTGTAGACACATGTGTCTTTCAACCCCCTATTGCTACTTCGGGTGAGACTTCAGCCCCTTTGCAGGTGTTTTCGAAAGGGATGATAGTTAGGGTTTTGTTGGTGCGTTGTTGAAGCATTGAACCTTGGGTATACCCCTATGCCAACAAATGGTTATGTTGTCGGGACTAGGATCTTCTTGAGGGAATGTTAAGGTGGTTTCCATCGAAAACAGAGATTCAAAACTGGATAGAAGAACAAGAGAAGGACTTTGTTGAAGCTCAAAACAAGAACCCTAGCCTTAGTACAGAGGATTGGTTGGGAAGGTATATCTTTACTGATATACATGAGATTTTCTTTGGAGGAATTCATAAGGAGCTATATGAGTGGTTAGCCAAATTAGCAGATACCCAATTTGAAATCAGATCTAGACCACCTGTGGTTTGGACGTCGGCGTTGATCAATAAGGTCAAGAGAGTTGATAACGTTGTGTCAAGAGTAGTAGATCATTGGTTTGATAGTACTATTGGAGAGTACATTACTGAGTTTTCCATTGACAGAGTAGAGTCATATAGCCAAGCAGAGAGTTATTTCTTTAAGGGACCTAGAGGAAAAATTTTACACTTTTTGAAGTTGAAGATCAAGATGTTATTGCATGAGAATAACATCTTGAAGATACAGCAATCAGTTAGATCAAAAAGCTAATGTTCAAGAACTCAGACAGCGACAGCGACATAGAGGTTGGACATACACGCAGTGGGAGAACCTTCAGAGAGGTTCCCCTGGTAAAACTGTTTGAGCAGATCCACGAACCACTGGCACAGGATGAAGGGTTCTATAGTGGAGAAGAAGAAGAGTTGTTGAACGAGGAATATTCATAGTTCGCTAGGGAAGAGGAGAGTAAGACTGAAGAACCTCGCCGAGAAGAATCAGTAACTTCAATAACTGCATCGACTGTCGAAGTAAGTACTATTACTTCTCTTTCTTTTTTAGTAGCGTTGAGTAATCAGAGTAGTCAGATTTATCAAAGCACTCAGAGCACTGTTACTAGCAGCTTAGTACATACTCAGTCAAGAAACCTAGGAAGCTCTATGGCATATGAGATGAGGTTACCTATCTTTAGAGGAGATGGATCTGAAGATCCTAATCAGCGTTGGTTCTTATGTGAAGTTGTATGGAGTATTAAGAATGTCAGTGATGAAGATGTTAAGAGAGATCGGTTTAGTACTACCTTGAGAGACTGCACATTGAGCTAGTGCATGAAGTTTGTTAAAGGGATTGTACAGCCTAAATCGTTGAACGATATCAAGACTGCGTTGAGTGTAGAATTCAAGAAACCCAAGTTAGAGT
This sequence comes from Picea engelmannii, assembly GCA_009831015.1. Classification (NCBI taxonomy): domain Eukaryota; kingdom Viridiplantae; phylum Streptophyta; class Pinopsida; order Pinales; family Pinaceae; genus Picea; species Picea engelmannii. The sequence continues at coordinate 14,971 of WSFP011403903.1, read as the reverse complement.
CGCGGTGCATTACAGAGATAAAAGAAATCAAACAGAGAGTATAGAAATTTCACCAAGGGATATGCACAGATAACAGCACTCACGGAAAAGATTTTAAAGAAAGATTATATGTTTCAATGGTCAGAGGAATGTCAGTAGAGCTTCGACACACTGAAACAGAAAATGGTTACTGCACCTATTCTGGTTTTCCCAAATTGGAGTAAGGAATTCCATGTGCATGTCAATACGTCATCTATTGCATTAGGAGCAGTGTTATCACAACCAAGAGTAGGAGATTGACCATTTGTTAGCCTTTTCTAGCAGGAATATCTCTACAGCTAAGATAAATTACACTACCACTAAGAGAGAAAGTTTAGCCATGGTGTACGTGCTGCAAAAGTTTCGACACTACTTGTTGCGAGGACATTTTAAGATGTTCACTGATCACTCTGGGTTGAAATACCTAGTCAACAAGTGGCTAGTATTGGGGGGAAGAATATGCAGGTGTCTATTGTTATTCTAGGAATATGATTTTGAGATTGTGGTCAAGCCAGGGAGAATAAACAAGGGATCTAGCCACTTGTCTAGGTTAGAACATGGAGAGGAACCTACCCTTTTGGAGGATAGACTACCAGATGCACAGTTGCTGGCCATCAGAAAGGTTGATGATCACTTCACCGAGATAGTCCAGTTCCTATAAACATGAATGAAACCTCACGAATATACAGTCATTCAGAAGAAACAGTTGGTAGTTCGTGGTGCAGATTTTTCACTTATAGTTGGATAGCTATATAATATGGGACCTGATGAGGTCTTGAGGAGATGCATTATGGAGGCATAAAAACCATTAATTCTAGAAGAAGCACATGAAGGCATCGCAGGATGACATTATGTAGGGAAAGCAATAGCACAGAAAGTTCTTAGAGTTGGACTCTGATGGCCCACTTTACACAAAGATGCTAAGGAATACTATAGAGCCTGCGATGTATGCCAAAGATTTGGGAAACCTTCCAGAAGCAACGAGATGCCTCCTGCACCTCAACTAACTTTACAGGAATTTGAGAAATGGGCCATTAATTTTGTGGGACCTATTAACCCACCAGGAAAGTGCACAAAGTGAGATACATTATCACTGCGACAGAATATTTCACCAGATGGGTAGAAGCAAGAGCAGTTAAGGATTGTAGTGCAACTACAGTTGCGTGGTTCATATTTGATGATATCATCACATGATTTGGATGCCTGAAGATACTTATGAGTGATCAAGGTACACATTTTATTAATAATACTATTGAAGCCTTGACTCAGGAATTTCAAGTTCACCATCAGAAGAGCACACCCTATCACCCACAAGCGAATGGTATAGTAGAATCTTTCAATAAGATCTTGGAGAGTACCAGTAGTGTTATGGGCTTATCAAACCACTTGCAAGAAGCTCACAATGCAGACTCCTTTTAAGTTAGTTTATGGCCTGGAAGCAGTAGTACCTATGGAATCTTTTGTTCCTAGTTTCAGAATTGCAATATTTACGGATATGGATGACATAGGCATTGTACAAGACAGGCTTGAGCAATTGGTGGAACTATAGGAAGACAGATTCATTGAAAGATTTCATCAACAGGTACAGAAGGAATGAGTAAATGCCTACCATGACAGGCATATCAAGAGGAAATCATTTAAGCAGGGAGATTCGGTATTGGTGTATGACAGCAAGTTCATGAAGCATCTAGGGAAGGTTGGGACACATTGGCTTGGGCCATTTGAGGTCGCCTATGTTACAGAAGGAGGAGCTACGCAGTTGAATACCCTGAACGGAGAATGGAAGGAAGGTTTAGTAAATGGGAGTCGATTGAAATTGTATTATGACAACCAGTTGCCTTGCTTCTCTCAGTAAAATCAAAGGAAGAAGGGTCCAAGTGCCAGGTGGAGTTGAAACTGGGTACCAGACACAGAAAAGACATTTTGAACATGATAGGGATGGATAGAGAAGAAATCACAGGCTGCTCTGCGCAGTCTAAAGTTGAAGTAAAATAGAGGGTCCAGTTTTGCAGTGACTTGAGATGAGTCACATGTGAGTGTTGGGGGCCTGTTGTCCCTTGGTTATGGAAGGAATCGAATATTAAGGAAGAAGTGTGAAGTACGAACTACGCGAAAGGAACATGGTCTTAGGATGGGTCGAAGTGGTCAAAGAAGCAGAAAATAAGGAGCAAAGTAAGGGAAAGTGAGTCATTGAACGAGAAGATCAAGGAAGACAGATCAGCAAAGAAGATGGATCGTGGACAACTCAGCAAGAGGAAAAAGACATTAACGAGTGCTTTGGATCACCTTGTGGAAAAGATGGAAAATGCAGGTTGGCAAAGCCCTAAAAATATGGGTCAAGTTAACCTAGGGTTTTAGACACCTAGGGTTTTTAGCATCTAGGGTTTCGACACCTAGGTTTTGGCCCAAGGTTGTCCAAGAATCATTGTAATGTATAAATAAAGATCTAGAGGAGTGAAGAGAGGTTGGTTCCAAGTTGTTGTTGGGTCAAGATAGGTTGTTGATGTTGAGATATTATTGTTGCGCGAGAAAGAAGTACTATGTGTGAGCATTCTTGTATTGTAAGATCTTCAGTTGGGTGCAAAGATCAACCCTACAGCTGGGTATGCAAGGAGGGGAGATAGAGAAGGGAGAAAGAGAGAGATATCTGCAAGCTAAGTGCGCAGACAGAAATGTGTGTTTTCATATAATATATCAAGAAATGCAATTATGTGGACATAGCCCTAGTGAGAGGGTGAACCACATATATCTTGGTGTTCTCTTTGGTTGATGTTGTGATTCTTTACTTTCTGTTATACTGTTATTTCATTATTGTGTTAGATCGGAGATATCTCTTGCGTAGTAGGCTTAAGAGAGATAAGGAATATCTAGTTTTTTGTGTGTTCTTGTTTTGGATCCACTTTGCATTTCCTCCGGTTGTAGACACTTGTGTCCTACAACCCCCTATCGCTACTTCGGGTGAGACTTCATCTCCTTCATAGGTGTTGCCAAAAGGGCCGGTAGTTATGATTTTGTTGATACGTTGTTGAAGCATTGAACTCTAGGTCTACCCCTATTCCAACAAATGGTTCTGTTTCCAGGACTGGGATATTATTGAGGGAATGTCAAGGTGGTTTCCATCGAAAACAGAGATTCAGAAGTGTATAAAAAAACAAGAGAAGGACTTCGTTGAAGCTCAAAATAAGAACCCTATCTTTAGTACAGAGGATTGGTTGGGAAGGTATATCTTTACTGATATATACGCGATTTTCTTTGGAGGAATTCATAGGGAGCTATATGAGTGGTTAGCCAGATTAGCAGATACCCAGTTTGAAATCATATCTAGACCACATGTGGTTTGGACATCGGCGTTGATCAAGAAGGTAAAGAGAGTTGATAACGTTGTGTCAAGAGAAGTAGATCACTAGTTTGATAGCACTATTGGAGGGTAAATTACTGAGTTTTCCATTGACAAAGTAGATTCATATATCCAAGCAAAGAGGTATTTCTTTAAGGGACCTAGAGGAAAATTTTTACACTTTTTTAAGTTGAAGATCAATATGTTATTGCATGATAACAACATCTTGAAGATACAGTAATCGGTCAGATCGAAAATTTAATGTTCAAGAACTCAGACAGCGACAACGAAATAGAGGTTGGACATACGCGCAATGGGAGAACCTTCATAGAGGTTCCCCTTGTAAACCTATTTGAGCAGAGCCATGAACCACTGGCATAGGACAAAGGGTTCTACAGTGGAGAAGAAGAAGAGTTGTTGAACGAGGAATATTCAGAGTCCTCTAGGGCAGAGGAGAGGAAGACTAAAGAACCTCGCCGAGAAGAATCAGTAACTTCAGGAACTGCGCTGACTATCGAAGTAAGTACTATTACTCCTCCTGTTGTTTTAGTAGTATTGAGTAATCAGAGTAGTCAGATTTATTAGAGCACTCAGAGCATTGTTACCAACAGTTCAGTACATACTCAGTCAAGAAACCTAGGAAGCTATATGGAAGATGAGATGAGGCTACCTATCTTTAGAGGAGATGGATCTGAATATCCTAATCAGCAATGGTTCTTATGTGAATCTGTATGGAGTAATAAGAATGTCAGTGACGAATCTATTAAGAGAGCTTAGTTTAGTACTACCTCTAGAGACTACGCACTGAGTTGGTACATGAAGTTTGTTAAAGGGATTGTACAACCTAAACCGTTGAATGATATCAAGCCTACGTTGAGTGCAGAATTCAAGAAACCCAAGTCAGATTCGCAGTGCATTACAGAGCTAAAAGAAATCAAACAGAGAGTCGCTAAACCTGTGTTGGAATTTGACCATAGGTTTAAGACCTTGACAGGTCGTTTGTGTTTTCACATCCCAGATGAGAAGAATAAGGAATGGTTCATTGCTTCCCTCTTACCACACATCATAGTTCGTCTGATGTAGAAGAAGGTCGCTTCGCAGGCTGAGGCACTGGAAATCACCATGAAACTAGAATCAACCCCTATGGGGGAATCCAGCTTAGGTATGAGTCAAATTTTGAGTCAGCTAACTAGTTTATCTCTGCAGGTTGAAGATATGAAGAAGGAAAAGGGAAAAGATAAAAGAGAATGCATATGGTGTATTAGATGTAAATCAGAGGGCCCTAACAAGGAGCATTGTCCCCTATTTAATGAATACTTGGCCTCTGGAGCTCCGAGCCCTTTGAAGCAGGTTACTCCACCCTTGTGTGAGGTATGTAGAAATAGACATCACCCTGGTGAATGTTATTACATGAAAAAATATGGCCAGACACCTACCAATATTTATTGCACATTCTTTAAATCTGTGGGGCAGGATGAGAAGGATTGTAGGGCTTATGACATATTGCATGAAAGGTCAAGAGATACATATAGGATTCAAGGAGAGATGCAATAGGAGAGAAATGCTACACAATTTAACTCTCCAGAAAGAGGAAACTTCAACCCTCATGGTGGATTTAGAGGAAGAGGATGAGGAGGAGGCATGGGTCGAGGTCGAGGTTAGATCATTTGTTATCACTGCACCCAGCCAGGTCACTTGGTAAGGGATTGTCAGAACCCTTTCACCACTTGCATCTACTGCAACTCATTTGAACATGTCATTAAAGATTTCCCAGCATTGTTGGTGAAACTTCAGGAAAGACGGGGTGGAAACCAACAAGTGCAATTAATATCAGTTGAAACTCACGGAGAGGATCCCAGATTCATTGTTATTACTAGAGGAGGCATTGTTACAGGAGAAGACATGGTGACTCCAGAATAGACCACAGAAGAATCAAGGGTCAAAAGAGCTGCAGAGAAGACACTGTTGTTTGATCCAAGGAAGGAGAAATAGACATTTGAAGAGGCAAGAAGAGAATTTGGAAAAGAACAAGACTCTTCATCAAAGGCACAACCGGAAGTGAGAGAATGTGGAATGCCTCTAGCATTCGATCAATATGCATCACCTGGAGAAGGGAAAGAGGTAACCAAGCTTGTCGGATTCTTGTATACATTTATTGATTTAATTAAGGATGAAAGAGACATACAAGAACTACGAAACTTGATCAGACAATATGAGATAGGAATAATATACACTATGCTTATTAGGGCTTTGAACCAAGCATCCACGAAGGGGAGAACAAACAAGGAACTACACCTTAATATTCAGATTGGAGACTATGACATAGATTATGTGGTCCTCGACTTGATATCAAAAGTCAATGTTATGACGAAGTGGAACTGGGCACTGATGGGAAAACCTAAGTTGATTTACTCCCCTATCATGATCAAGATGTCTAATCAATAGACAGTAAGCCCCTTTGGAAGAATGGAGAATATCCCTGTGGACATTGACAGAGTAAGGACGTTTGTTGACTTCGAAGTGATTGAGATAGTTGATGATAGTTTCCCTTATCCTGCGTTGTTGGGCATTCATTAGGCCTTTAACAATTCAAATGTTGTTGACCTAAAGAAAAGAAGAATGTCATTTGAAGGTGATGTCCTTAGGGTCATTTCACCTATTGATCCTGATGAAGGTCACAGATACACAGAACCCATCAGAGAAGAAGATTGTGCTTATGAAATAGAGAATATATATAAATTGACAGCAAGACAACGGGATTACATTAATCCTATAGCAGATGGGAATTTAAGCTGGCGAAGTGAAAATGCATGTTCATCATATTCGGAAGAAGCATTGGAGAACTAGCAGAACAAAATGTATGAAGTATCTGTGTGGAGGTGTGCCAGATTGACAAAGGAAGTTCATGGATTGGCACAGAAGTAAGTAATCTGCCCACATTTGATCGTTTAAATCATTTAGAAACTTTCCTATTAGAATTTGAAGAAATTGTACCAGTACAACAGAGGTTGTTGGCACTGGATGAATCCTTGAAATCAACACCAACAAGATGGTGGGGAACACATAAGAAGAACATCACGAAGTGGGTGCAATGTTGCACTTTGATGACAGTGCATTTTTCAAACCAAGTCGAAGGGTGCAAAGTTCGATACATAGGTCAAATTTGTATGAAGGACCATGTGTGAAGTTGTGAGGAGGCCTAGAGCAGCATTCCTCAAGAACAGTGGGTGCATAAGTTCATCAACACTTTGGATACAACGCCTATCAATTGGTATCTTCAAGCAGAACTGTGCCTCACCACTTCAGATTGGTAGGGTATGACTCAGAAATTTGTAGCTACATTTTTATTTGAGAGTCAGTACCCCACAGTAGATCAATCTTTACAAGTTGTAAGATAGAAAGTCTTTGAGGAGGCACCTAACCTCCCTTTGGAGCAAGAAGAAGATGAATGGACTGCACCTCTTCAGAAATTGCAAGGTTGTTACAATATCAATGCTGATGAAGATGATGATCCTAGGAATGTGAACATTGCAAAAAACGAAGGATATGACCAAGAGTCGAACTACCTTTCATTGGACAGCTAATCAAAATCAAGAAAGTTAACAATGGAAAAGAGAAAGCACCTAAGCTGGCCAACTTTGGAGATTATTGGGATGATGCCACTATTGATTAGATCACAGAATTACTACATGAATATCAGGACTTGTTTCCAACTAAGTTCACAGACATGAAGGGCATTAAAGGGCCTATAGGAGAAATGAAGATCCCCTTGAAGCCAAATGGAAGGCCAGTCAAGAAGAGACCCTACAGACTGAATCCTAAATATAAGCATAAAGTCAAGATTGAATTAGACAGAATGTTGGAAGCAGGAATCATAGAACCTGTTGAAGAATCAGAATGGATTATCCCTATGGTGGTCCAGGATAAGAAGATAGCAGAGATCAAAATCTGTGTAGATTTAAAGAAGTTGAATGATGCATGCTTGCATGATCCATTCCCTACTTTGTTTACTAATGAAGTGTTAGATAATGTAGGAGGACAGGAAGTTTACTCCTTCACAGATGGATTTTCAGGTTATCACCAGATCAGGATTGCCAAGGAATATCTACATAAGACCACATTTGAAATAGAATGGGGTTCTTTCTAGTACATGGTGATGCCTTTCGGATTGAAGAATGCACTACCCTTCATTTTTAGGTTGGTGGTTGAAGCATTCAAGAAACTTCTACATAAATTTTTGGAAGCATATTTCGATGATTGGACCTTTTTTAGCTTATTGAAAAATCATATTGAATGTTTAAGACTAATGTTGGATAAGTGCCGGTAATGTCATATTTCCTTAAACTTGAAGAAGTGTATCTTCTTTTCACCCTTTGGAGTGTTGCTAGGCCATATTGTGTGTAAGCAGGGGTTGTTGGTAGATCCTGCCAAGATTGCCATCATTGTTGATCTACCTCCTCCTACTTCGGTTAGACAATTGCGCATTGCACTGGGACATATTGGATACTACAGAAAGTTCATCAAGGGATATTCACAGATAAAAAGACCCAAGGAAAATATTTTAAAGAAAGATTGTCAGTTTCAATGGTCAGAGGAATGTCAGCAGATCTTTGGCAAGCTGAAACAGAAAATGATTGTTGCGCCTATTCTGGTTTTCCCAGATTGGAGTAAGGAATTCCATGTGCATGTTGATACGTCATCTATTGCATTAGGAGCAGTGTTAGCACAACCAGGAGCAGGAGATATTGACCATCTATTATCCTTTGCTAGCATGAAGCTCTCTACAGCTGAGATAAATTACACTACCACTGAGAGAGAAGGTTTATCCATGGTGTACGTGCTGCAGAAGTTTCGACACTACTTGTTGGGAGGACATTTTAAGATGTTCATTGATCACTCTGCGTTGAAATACCTAGTCAACAAGCCAGTATTGAGGGGAAGAATATGCAGGTGGCTACTATTATTCCAGGAATATGATTTTGAGATTGTGGTCAAGCCAGGGAGAATGAACAAGGGACCTAAACACTTGTCTAGGTTAGAACATGGAGAGGAACCTGGTATCTCCTCAAATAACATAGTCAAAATTGTTAATTTTAGGTGATAGTAGGTCATTGAAAAATACATTTCCAAATTTATTAAGGCTCATTTTTTAGAGCTTTATGTTTGTAATAAAGTTTGAAAAACTTTGGATTTGATCTTTATTTCAAAAAAGTCAAAACTCAGGTTTCAGTGACTAAGCACCTTTTCAAAAGGGCTTCTAAGCCACCATAAGCCCTAGCTTTTGGCGGCTTAAACGTGAAATTTGGGACTATTTTAGCCACTGAAATCGCAGAAGCTTGGAAAAGGTCAACAAGTCTCATCACGTGCCCGAATCAATAGAAGTAAGGTGATATGATTGAAATTAGTCACCGAAACGACAGGAGGAAGATTGATTGAGGTAAATCAAGCACGAGATTGCAGGGACCTAATTAATGAGTTTCAGTGGCAAGTGATTACAGGTGCCTGAGATTGCAGGTGCCAAGAATATGTGCGCAGGTGTCCTGTGGTCACAGGTGGATGTAGGAAATCTCCATAGGAGGAACACATCACATAGAGAAGAAGATTTTGACATTCTTTTGTTTGCAGAGATTGGAATGTCTCACGCCAAGCTATCGTGTGATTCATACTCACAAGGTTGCAAAGGCCCCAAAGGATCAGTATTGAATATCATCAAGATGAGAGAAAATGCATTATTGCAATTTTGAAAGCCAGATTTAAAACAGAGCTTTCAGTGGCTTACAAGCTCAGATTTTGGCTCTCCTAGCCACCGAAAGTACAGAACAGGGAAGAAAGCCACCATTTTTGCACAGATTCGAGATTTTCTGATCCAGATGCCTCGAGGATGGTTTATAATGACAGATAATATTTAAAATCATCATTATTAAGGTTTTGTTCCATATTTAAAGGTGCCAACAAGGAGGAGAAGATTGAGTTTGCTACCTAATTTTGGCAAAAAAATTGTCTTTTGACACAAGGTGACAAATTCGAATTAGCTATCAGCTTAATGAAGATCTCCTGCAATTGTCGAAGATCATGAGGACATGAAGACCATTAAGATTAGGTGTTGACATATTAAATAGGATCTCCTCCTATTTTTATGAAACTGTTTTTGACTTTCTATTTCAAGCAAATTTGATCTAGTTTTCCAGGATCTGGAAACTTCTTGTAAAGGCTATAAAGCCAAGAACATTTGATGAATGAGGGGTTGGAGTCTGGAGAGACTGAGGCTACACCATATTCTAATAGATTTTTCATATGATATAATACAGATCACAAGTTCCTCTCATATATTGATGTCAAATTTCCATTTACTTATTTTTTTGTACTTTGATGGTTGTTATTGATTCAAGTTTGTCTTAACTGCTAATGACTTTTATCTCATTAGTTAGTTCATAAGCTTGATTAAATAATCAATCAGTACTATCTTTATTCAACACATCACCCATCTGATCTGGTTGATGAATTTAGAATTATTCACCGACCAGTTAAGCTATTTACCTAATCATTGATTCTTGAGAGCATTGTCTCATCTATTGTATACAATTGATTGTCTTGATACAAATCCAGTAGGACAGTATTTCCCATTTGATCCAAACACATAAATACAAAAACAATCACACTTTAAGTTACCAGGATTCTTCAAGATACAACCTAAGAAGTACACTTGGAGAGATAACAAATTGGTGTCGTTGTCGGCGAGAGGAGTTTGAAGCTCAGCTTCCTCGGGAAATGACATAGATCCAGCCAAAGGGTGAGGAGCCTTCATTAGATTTTGTTGTTATAAATCCTTTTCCTGAGAATTTTTCTGTACATAGTTTAGGGAAACAAGTTGAAAATATACTCTTGAAGAGGACTGCTCCTCTTCTCTAAATTATTTGCAAACAGAACCAGAAAAACTCTACTCCTATACTCATATCAGTTTGCCTATAGTAGAGTCTATTCTCCAAGACTTGTTTGTAAAAGGGGAAGAAAATCTAGCCCTGTTGATAGGGTAGATTTACAAAGCCTTCTATTTCCCTAATCCATCTGAGTTTAATAAGACTCCACTGGGAAGGATCCAGTTGACAGAAGATGAAGGAGTTGAATTTCAAATCCAAGTATCAGTTCATTAGTTTGTTTCATGAACTGTTGTTTTTCTTTATCAGCTCTTTCATGCTTTTCCCTTCGCGTGTAAAGATAATCATTTTCTATTTTGTATATTCAGAAAATCATCATCCTTCTTGTATATATCCGTCCTTAGAAGAAGAAGATATGCATACTGTTTATATTATAGATGTTGATTCAATATCTATACCTCAGCCTGTTCATAAAAAATATCATTGTATTCAAATCTCCCTTGAATTTGATCATCCATGTAACCATACAGAGGTCAGAACTGATTCAAACCCTGTCCATAGCTCAGCACCTTGTGTCATTACTATTGAACCTTGTCATCAATATGTTAGCTATCATAATCAGCCTACTTCTTTTTAAATTAAGATCGGGATGAAGATGTTCAAACCTTTAAGGCTTCCCTCTCTCCTTAATCCTTACCCTCTTGACTATTATGTATATCTTCCCCATTTTTCTGGAGAGAATCAAGTTTCAGCTTAGAAGCACTTGGAATCCTTTGAGGATTTTGTTGAGCGATTTTAGATTGTTCATGAAGATGTGATGATGAGATTTTTCTCCAAGTATTTGATCAGAGATGTTGTTACATGGTTTAAGGGTCTAAGAGTCGATTCTATTGGGTCTTGGATCGAGTTCTCTAATGTTTTCTTGAAGTATTGGGGTGAGTGAAAATCACTAGATTCATACCTTGCTGATTTTTATTCTTTGAAGAGAGAGCAGGGTGAAGCTTTGCCTATCTTCAATCAAATATTTTGCAGCATCTTTCATGACCTACCTTTGGAGATCCGGCCTTCGGAGACAGCTTCCATGATATATTGTGTTATGGGTCTTCATTCAGAACTTGCCCTTCTTCTGCTAGAATGAAAGACTTTATCCTTAAGGAGCTTGTTTGAAGATGCTCGAGAGGTAGAGGAGAACATCCATGCTTCCAGGAAGATCAGAGAGTGGGTTTACTCTGAAAATCTGCAAGCACATAAGAAAGCAGAATGTCAGCAGACATGAGGTCAGTATGTTTCAGAATTCGAGCAGGAAGGTAATGAATGTGAACCAGTTTTGGAACAGCAGCCTGAAAGTGAGTATATTTCAGATTCATAATCAGATTCTTTAGTATATGCAGAGTATTCTAGAGACAGGTATACATGTGAAGTTTATGATCAGTTTGTAAATCAGGAAGAGCCTATGATAACTAATGATCCCATAGGAAATTATATGTTCTTAGATGATCCTAATCCATATGATGTAAACCATGTTTCATTATCCTCTGGTGAGCACTATTCTGATGAGGAAATTGTAGTTTTTGATAATCACAAGTTGATCTCAAAAGAAAAAGAAGATGACTAGTCTTCCTGTAAAGGAACAGTCATGGCTGAGAAAGAGGTTGCCATATATGTGAAGTTGTTTCCCGAGGAGAAGCATGTTTCTTATCTTCTTTTTAAGGATTCGATGGCAGCATTCATGGAGTTATACTTTTCAGAAAGCTTGAAAGTTTCAAATTTCTTAGGCTTGTCAGTGTTTCTGGGTAAGTATGGTTTCCCAAAAGACTTCTTATCATTGTTGTTTCGTGTCAAACATCATTTGTTGATCAGTGATAAAGATGAGATTTCTTCAGTATTAAAATTTCTTAGATGGTTGTTATGGAAATCAGCCTTTACCTAACCTGAATGCAGATCCGGTTAAAGTAGGAGTAGGAGAATAAGCTTATTTATGAGCAAGTAGTCTTTTTCAGTTGTTGGTTTGTTGAGTAAGCAGAGCAAGCTACAGGTGTACAAAGATCAGTTGCACAGGTCTTTATATTTTGCATTGGATTGGTTAATAAGGCCATATGACTCCATAACCCAATGGTAAAAGCTACAGGTTTGCAGAAGATCAATTGCATAGGAAAAATAACTCCATGCCCAATGGAAACACTAGAGGATAGGTCTGAACTTTTGTTTTATAGGAAATGCATCTAGATCTAAAGTTCTTGAAACCTCACAGGGAGACTTTCATCCCTAGAAGGAGCCAGATGTTATCTCCTCAAATAACATAGTCAAAATTGTTAATTTTAGGTGATAGGAGGTCATTGAAAAATACATTTCCAAATTTATTAAGGCTCATTTTTTAGAGCTTTATGTTTGTAATAAAGTTTGAAAAACTTTGGATTTGATCTTTATTTCCAAAAAGTCAAAACTTAGGTTTTGATGGCTAAGCACCTTTTCAAAAGGGCTTCTAAGCCACCGAAAGCCCTAGCTTTCGGCGGCTTAAATGTGAAATTTGGGGCTATTTTAGCCACTAAAATTGCAGAAGCTTGGAAACATTCGACAAGTCTCATCACGTGCCCAAATCAACAGAAGTAAGGTGATATGATTCCAATTAATCGTTGAAATGATGGGAGGAAGATTGATTGAGGTAAATCAGGCCCGAGATTGCAGGTGCCTAAGTAATGAGTTTCAGTGGAAAGTGATTATAGGTGCCCGAGATTGCAAGTGCCAAGAATATGTGTGCGGGTGTCCTGTGGTCGTTGGTGGATGTAGGAAATCTCCATAGGAGGAACACATCAGATAGAGAAGCAGGTTTTGACATTCTTTTGTTTGCAGAGATTGGAATGTCTCACGCTGAGATATTGTGTGATTCATACTCACGAGGCTGCAGAGGCCCCAACGGAGCAGTATTGAAGATCAGCAAGCTGAGAGAAAATGTATTATTGCAATTTTGAAAGCCAATTTTAAAACAGAGATTTCGGTGGCTTACAGGCTCAGATTTTGGCTCTCCTAGCCACCGAAAGTTCAGAACAGGGCATAAAGCTACCATTTTTGCACAGATCCGAGATTTTTTGATCCAGATGCCTCGAGGATGGTTTCTAATGACATATGATATTTAAAAGAATCATTATTAAGGTTTTGTTCCAGATTTAAAGGTGCCAGCAAGGAGGAGAAGATTGAGTTTGCTACCTAATTTTGGCAAAAAAACTGTCTTTTGACACGAGGTGAAAAATTTGAATTAGCTATCAGCTTAATGAAGGTCTCCTGCAATTGTCAAATATCATGAGAACATGAAGACCATTAAGATTAGGTGTTGACCTATTACATAGGATCTCTTCCTATTTTTATGAAACTGTTTTTGACTTTCTATTTCAAGCAAATTTGATCTAGTTTTCTAGGATCTAGAAACTTCTTGTAAAGGCTATAAAGCCAAGAACATTTGATGAATGAGGGGTTCGAGTCTGGAGAGACTGAGGCTACACCATATTGTAATAGACTTTTCATATGATACAATACAGATCACAAGTTCCTCTCATCTATTGATGTCAGATTTCCATTTACTTCTTTTCCTGTACTTTGATGGTTGTTATTGATTCAAGTTTGTCTTAACTGCTAATGACTGATATCTCATTAGTCAGTTCATAAGCTTGATTAAATAAGCAATCAGTACTATCTTTATTCAACCCATCACCCATCTGATCTAGTTGATAAATTTAGAATTCTTCACCCACCAGTTAAGCTATTTACCTGATCATTGATTCTTGAGAGCATTGTCTCATTTGTTGTATACAATTGATTGTCTTGATACAAATCCAGTAGGTCAGTATTTCCCATTTGATCCAAACACATAAATACAAAAACAATCACACTTTAAGCTATCGGGCTTCTTCAAGATACAAACTGAGAAGGACACCTGGAGAGATAACAGAACCTACCAGTTTGGAGGATACACTAACAGATGCATAGTTGTTGGCAATCAGAAATTTTGATGATCACTTCGTCAAGATAGTCTAGTTCCTATCAACAGGAACGACACCTCGCGAATATACAGTCATTCAGAAGAAACAGCTGGTACTTTGTGATGCATATTTTTCACTTATAGTTGGACAACTATATAAGATGGGACCTAATGAGGTCTTGAGGAGATGTGCTATGGAGGCAGAAAGACCATTGATTCTGGCAGAAGCACATGAAGGCATCACAGAAGGACATTATGCAGGGAAAGAAACAACGCAGAAAGTTATTAGAGCCGGCCTCTGCTAGCACACTTTACACAAAGATGCTAAGGAATACTACAGAGCTTTCGATGTATGCCAAAGAGTTGGGAAAACTTCCAGAAGAAATGAGATGCCTCTAGCACCTCAGCTAACTTTACAGGCATTTGAGAAATGGGCCATTACTTTTGTGGAACCTATTAACCCAACAGGAAAGCGCACAGGAGCGAGATACGTTATCACTGTGACAGAATATTTGACCAAATGGGGAGAAGCAAGATCAGTTAAGGATTATAGTGCAACTACAACTGCAGGGTTCATATTTGATGATATCATCACCCGATTTGGATGCCCTAAGATCCTTATGAGCGATCAAGGTACACATTTTATTAATAATACTATAGAAGCCTTGGCTCAAGAATTTGAAGTTCACCATCAAAAGAGCACACCCTATCACCCACAAGCGAATGGTACAGTCGAAGCTTTCAATAAGATCTTGGAGACAACGTTGA
>ML858889.1:0-19121 GCA_009831015.1 Picea engelmannii | reverse complement strand
GCTGGAAAATATTGAAATCCCACCACCACAGATCATATCACCTGGGGGAATTTCAACTCATCTTGAGATATAAAGGACACCAAGTAGGAATAGTGCACCAAAACCCTTGCATGACTTAACAACTATCTATGATGATGAGGAGAGTTAGGAGGTTTCCCTAGTGACTCTGGTACAGATTATAAAGGAAAAGGAACTCGAGAAAGTATCTTCCCTATCTACCAATGCTCTAATTCAAAGCCTTCCATAGAATGACAAGGAGGTTGAAAGTGTCTTAGACACTGAGCTACTCGATACACTGGGAACCCTAAGGGACAACTCGAAGGATGAGCTAGGATCAGGTGAACAAGAAGGATAAATTCCACAATAGGAAATCGGCATCTCGATAGCCGATTATCAAGTAAGTACCAAGCCTACCCTTGATTCATCAATTTTTTCCAGTACTTTACCTCCCGATGAGAAACAACCAGATTCTGAACATTTGGGACATACAGAAGAGGTTTAAGAACCATGTCTTGAATAAATATACATAGTCGGGAGCCTGGGAAACATTATGACTTGGGGAGAGAAACAAATCCCCAAAACTGTGGATGATTTTGTCGATATACAATCCATATCCTACGAACAAAAGAGGAAATACATCATGAAGAGAACCACTAAGAAAAGTAGGCTTACTCTGGACAGTTCCATCCTCATCACCATAGAGGAAAAATTAATCAGCACGTAGCATGCCAAGATCTATGAGCTCATTGATGTAGGGATGGCGATCACAGATGCCACCCTAGATAGAGAAAGGAAAGATGAAGAGGAGTTGTCCATTGTGCTAAATAAGTTTGAGTATCTATGCCATTTTGGATAAATACTATCAAGAATCCACATAGGCCACGATGTTCTTGAGAAGCGAGTTTCAGGATGCCTATAGTAAATTCACGAGTGAGCGGCACCTTTTCACTGCATGGATAGCCAATTTCCAAGAAGACACCCTTACAGCACTGGAAACTTGCAAGGACATGGAAATATGGTATGAGAAAGCCGACCAAGTGATGGAAATAATTGATTGCATTAGTGCGATTCAAAAGGGTCGAGACATCGAAGAGCATGACATTCGGGTATTAAGGGATAGTAGCATCGACCATGTAAAGAAGTCGGATGAATATTGGGTGAAGATGACCCAAGAACCTCATCAGGATATCCAAGAGAAATGGGTTGAGTGAAAAAGTATCTGGACCAAGATCAATCGAGCGATGAGAGACATCGGTCTCCCAGAATTTGACACACCCAAGGAATTTGTTGACTTGCATGACATAGTCAAACTACATGTAGAACAAGACTCATCGTGGACTGCGGAGATAGAAAAGGTGGAGAACATGGCACCAGTTCAAGTAAAGTATTTCATGGAGCACCCGATCAAGGCTAGGACAATGTTACAACAGTTAAGTGTTAAAGTAATCAAGTATCAGGCATAGGTAGTGGAAATAAAGGAGATCCTTTCGACCCCGATGGACCAACACAAATTCTCATATGCTAACACATGTGAGGAACTCTTCATCAAATGGTCAGAGTATGAGAAGAGTCATCCACTCAAGTGAAACCATTTGATGACTCTTAGAATATTGAGAGATGAAAAGCGTCATGTGGCAATGTTTTGTTTTACTTAACTTGCACTTTTGATAGTTATTTTTAGTTAATAATTTGTTATAAATAAGAGGATCGACATGTTAGAAGAGGTCGATGGTTTTTGCAAAGACCCCATTTTTGGAATTGTAAAGAACTATTTCGGAGCTACCTCAATTGAGAAGTCATGTTTAGGACCAGAGACAAGTTTTTGTTTTACATCAAAGGCATGTGTGATTGGATCATAAGGAGGAATTACTTATGACTTTATCTCATGAATGGATGCTATAATGAGTAAGGATTTTTGAATTTGTCGATAAGTTATCGAATTCAATATTTGTATAATTCTTGTCTCTAATGATGTTAAATGAATCATTGTGTTAATGTGTGATTAGTGATTAGATCTAAGGAAACTATTTTTTTGTTGCCATCATTTTATTGCATGTATGTTCTCTTTTGATAAATTGTATATCAAACAATAATTGAAATAACAGTAAGTTGATGTATTAGTACTAGGCTTATCATAGGTGTAAGAATCATTGTATGCATGCTTGAGCACAAGGGTTATCCCGAGATCAACCTTCTTCAGTAGTTAAGAATTCCCCCTTTGTTACCCAGCCAGTTTATAACAACATCTATCTTGTATCAGACCCACCTATAAGAGAAAATTCAAAAAAAAAATACGTTCAAACTAAAGGAGGATTTTTTGTGAGAAGAAATCCTATAAATCACTACATAAAGCCCATCGATTAATTGGCCGAATCACAAGATCTGGAGAACCATTCCACTATCAAACGTTGCAGATTCTAATTGGGCCTCTATGGCGGGTTTGGTTCCTACTGTTGAATTAAAGGTATTTACGACCCCTCAAAAGGTTCCAATTAGCCTAAGGCTACAACAAAAATATCAAAAGAGGATAGCAGTGAAAAGAGGCCAAATGCCTCTCACAGTAAATAAGATCTTTAATGATGATTAATGTTATTTTCCATTTTGAGGACAGTCTTTTACTTAGACAATGTTTTGGACAACAAGCATATATCTAGGCAATTTTTGAACAACATGGATATAATACTATTTTTGGTTGTGGTCATATTATATTTTGTTGAGATTTAAATAGTTTATCATAAATATAGGAACGAGAGTTACAAGGAGGATATTTGAATCCAATGATCGTGGTTGTATATTTCATGTTTGATGATTATTAAAAGAAAGAAATGGGAGTCACAAGGGGTCCCACCTATTTAGTTATTAATTAATTAGACCCTTATTTAATATATATTATTATTATTTGTCTCAACCCATTAGTTAAGCTAATTAGGCTTAACTAAAGTAAGGCAGTTGAACTACCAAAACTTATTTGAGAAGGAATAAAATCTCAATCAAATGAAGAGACAAAGGAGAAAATAGAAGGAGAACTTCAACCATAAGGTTTTCTCTATACTAGTGAGATACTTTCACCTTTCATTCATTCTGAATTTACTAGAAGGCTTAACCATATTGATGACAACAAGGTCGTATTAAATGTAGCAGGATTCAAAATTGAATCATATATTTCATCAGCTTGTTTTAAAGGTGTATGATTTATCTTTGGCAGTCTGTGTATTCTTGTTTGTTTATAAATTAAATTTATGACTGATAAAGAATATTTTGCAAATTCAAGTGACATCATTTTGTGGAAAGTTGATCCAGATCTTAGCTTCAGTTTTCTTTTGTTGTCAGAGTCCTTTTGTATGGTGCCCATCGGAGGATTCTAAATCTGACTTTGGTCCCTACCCTCACAAGGGTTTGTAAAGAGAATGCAGTCTTGTATCTCATAATGAAATCAATACAAAAAGTAGTTTTCTGATTTCGCTCTCACATATATATATTTTGATTATCTAGTTCATTTTTTTCTTTTATCTTTTGTACACATGTATGTAATTTTTTTACACACTCATGTAATTTATGTTTAAGTTTATTTATTTTTTAGCACAGTTACATATAAATATAAAAAAAAATAGCCTTGGTCCTGTGTACTTAATACCTGTGGATTAAGTGATTGTATTTTTTTTAAGGCTATAAATCCCAAGTGACATTCCCAAATATATTTTGTTAGCTTTGCAAGATCTCAAAATGCTTAAGTAAGGTTCTCTATACCTTTTCCTCAACACGGTCCAAATTGACTACAAAATTACAATATTTTACAAGGAAATATTTCCCAATATTTCTCTTTGGGGGCACTGCCCCCGAATCTCCTCCTTGGGGAGGGGGGGGGGGATACAAAAAATCCATCTCCCCCATGGAAAACATTGTGGGGGAGAAATCCCCCCAAAATCCTCCCATCCCCCCCACACACCCCCCCATTAGGGAATGGGTTCCAAGCATGGTTGAAACAAACATCTAAATTAGGAAGATAATCATGCTCCATAACCAACAATCTCCCAATTGGAGGTTGATCACAACAACTCCACTGTTGTTCTCCCTATTGGACTATGATCGACCTTGGACCTGGAAAATTTCTCATCTTCACCTTCATGCTTGAAGGCCAACTGAATCTGAGAAGGAACTCAGTTTCTCCCTGGTTACTCCCTTTGTTAACATGTCTGCAGGATTCTAGCTAGTATGTATCTTTTCTAACTTCAAATGTCCATCTTCCAAGATGGATTGTATGAAATGGTACCTGACTTGTATATGCTTATTACTTGAATGGAAGGATAAGTATTTTGCAAGATTAATGGAACTCTCATTGTCACAATACAACCTGTTATTCTCCTGCTTCTTTCCCAATTCCTCCATAAACCTTTGTAACCAAATCATTTCTTTACTAGCCTCTGTAGTAGAAAAATATTATACTTCTATTGTTGAAAGTGTAACAACCTTTTGCAGTTTTGAAATACAACTTACTTTTGTTCTGCCTACAATAAAAACATACCATGTGGTGCTCCTCCTTCTATCTTGATCACCTGTCATATCTGAATCAACATATGCTTGTATAACATTGTATGGACCTCCAAAAGATAATGCATGAGTAGAAGTACCTCTCAAATACCTAAGAATCCACTTTACTTCCTCCCAATGTTCTTTATATGGATTGTTCATATACTTGTTGACAACTCCCACTGCATGTGCAATATCTGGTCTTGTGCAAACCATCGCATACATTAAGATGCCAATTGTTGATGAATAAGGGTCCCTGGATATGTATTTTATCTCCTCCTATGTCCTGGGACACATTTCCTTATTTAATTTGAAATGGTTGGCCAAAGGTTTACTAACTGGTTTTTCATTTTGCATTCTAAACCTCTCCAACACCTTCTCTATGTATTCACCCTGAGAAAATGTCAATTTGAGATTTTTCTTGTCTCTTGTTATTCTCATACCAAGGATTTTCTTTGCAACACCCAAATCCTTCATCCCAAATGAATTAGCTAATTTATTCTTGAGCACATTTATATCCTGCATATTAGACCCTACAACAAGCATGTCAAATACATACAATAGCAAGATAATATAACTTCCATTTTCTAGCCTTTTAAAATAAACACAATCATCATAATGACATCTACTATAACCTTGTTCTATCATAAACCTGTCAAACTTCAAATATCATTGCCTTGGATATTTCTTTAGTCCATACCAGCTCTTATTCAACCTGCATACCAAATTTTCCTTTCCTTTGACCTCATACCCCTGTGGTTGTTGCATATAAATCTCTTGCTCTAAATCCCCATGGAGAAAATTTTATTTTACATCTAACTATTCAAGATGCAAATCTTCTACTTCCACAAGACTTAAAATAGTCCTAATTGAATTCATCTTAACAACATGAGAAAATATTTCATCAAAATCTATACCTTTCTTCTGTGCAAACCCCTTTACAACAAGTATGGCCTTGTATCACTTTTTGCCTCCATCTTCTTCCTTCAACCTATAAACCAATTTATTCTTCAATGCTCTTTTTCCTGCAAGCAACTAAACCAAGTCCCAAGTCTGGTTATTTACTAAGGAATCCATTCCCTCTTTCATGTCTTGCTCCCACTTATTTTCAGTGTCTACTTTCATTTCCTCTTCATAACATTCTAGTTCAATAGAATCAATCAACAATAAATAATACAATGAAGGAGAGTATTGTTCATGGGGTCTAATTATCTTGGTAAATCTTCTAAAAACACATGCAAGAGTTTGAGGTACATGTTTCTCTTGTTGTTGTACATTTTTATTTTCTGGTACCTTTGGAATTTATTTTTCTGTGATCTCATCAAGCACTATGTATTCTAGTTTTTATTTTTCTCGTTTGTTTCCCTGAAACTAATATTTGTACATGACCTTCTCATTGAATATGACATATCTACTCCTAATGATTTTGTGATTTTCATAATCCCATAAGTGATAACCAAAATCATTAACATTGTATCCAATAAAGGTACACTTCTTGGATTTTGCCTCAAGCTTTGTTCTATTTTCTTTATCAATGTGGACAAATGCTTCACAATCRAAAGTCTTCAAAAAAGAATAGTTTATCTGTTCACCTATCCATTCCTCCTATGGAATGCCACCATCCAAAGAGATTGAAGGTCCTCAGTTTATTAAGTAAACAAAATTATCTACATTATCTTCCCAGAACTGTAAGGGMGACCCAACATGCAATCTCATACTCCTTGCATGCTCCATTATTGTCATGTTCATCCTTTCTGACACACCATTTTCATGTGGTGTTCCTAGAATTGTCTTCTCTCTACAAATCCCATGGTATGAACARTAATCATCAAACTCTTTGCTGCAATATTCACCTCCATTTTCTAATCTGAGACAATTCAACCTTTTTCCTGTCTCATTCTCAACCAAAKMTTTCCATTTCTTAAAAGTATCAAAACATCATATTTTTGTTGAATGCAATAAACCCATTTTTTTCTAGTTGCATCATCAATAAAAGTAACRTCATAATGAGATCCACCAAGAKATGATACATGAGATTGTACCCATACATCTRTATKCACAAGTGTTATTGGATAAATCCGTAGGTGCGGACACTAACCGATCTCCCTAGATCCACCTGGATCTAGAACAAAACACACTAGAACATGACGYTTTCCTTAAGTTTTAGATATTGAATTTACTAGTAGGAAGGAACAAGTAACACACCTTAGTATCGCTTCCTAGGGTCTTTGTTGCTCCTGCTTCGCTCTGGTGCTCTCGTGAGGTCAAGACCAAGACAACACAAACCAACCAAAGTGATAGCAATAGCATAAACTCAATAAAAACCTATGTATGTGGTCAAGGAATTATACAATAAAACACAACAAGCTTTATAGGAAAGAATCATATTACTGTATCATATAAAATGTGAAAGAGAGATTACAACCATTGCCTTGATGTCGTAAGGTCCCTTCCAACTGTCCTTTGTTCCCCACACACTTCTTACTCCAAGGATTATGAAACTATAGATCTGATAGCTACTCGCAATCTATCTTGACAAATAAAATCTCAAAGCCACTCTAATCAAGCCAAAGCTAACAAGCTCAAGAATCAACAAAGCTAACCCAAGCTCAAGATAAATTTCTCCATGAGAACTCCTCTCCTTTTATAAGCTGAAGAAGATAAGGTGAGGAGGTTAGGATGATCCCACTAAATCATGAAAGCGAGTAAGATCCAAACCATTTGGATGCCACCTCACCATAGAAGCTTCTCCTTCTCGAAGATTCGAGAAAACGCTCATTTTTCCCACGTGATGGAATTCTCGCACCCTAGATATAGAGCAACCTGAGAACACCTCGCACCCTAGCTATAGTGCAACCTGTGAGAATGGGTCATTCTCACACCCTACCTATATAGCAACCTGTGAACTTCCCTTTTTATAAGGTTTTTACATAGGAAAAAACAATTTCTTTTCTCAGGAGAAGTTCTTCTCCCTTCTCCCTTTAGGAACTCAGGCCACTAACCCCTCTGAAGGCAACAGATAGGTTTACATCATTAACGATCATAGGGATGAAGAAAATAATGTGTAACAACAAGCTCTAACCTTTCACTCTTCTCTTCTTTTCTGACTCTGAGAAATCTGACTCTCTTTTGTTTTCCATTAACACAATGCTCACAGAAATCCAAATCAATTTGTTTAAGATCTAGCAGCAAATTACTTTTGTGAAGTATCTACATCCCCTTCTCACTCATGTGTCCAATCTTATGATTCCAAAGTGCAATATCCACTCATGTAGAAGCTAAAGAGATAGAAGAATCAGTATTACTAGTACATAAATACAATGTACCTACCTTCTCTCCTTTTGCTATCACCAATGATCCTTTGGTGACCTTCCACATCTTATCTGTAAATATGGATATACATAATTCACTTTCCAACTTCCCAGTAGAAATTAGATTTTTCCTTATATCTAGAACATGTCTTACCTATTTCAACAACCATTTGTTTTCTTTATTTTTCTTTATTTGTACCTTACCCATTCCAACAATTTTTTAGGGTGCATCATCACCCAAATGAACCTGTACAAAATCACTTTGAACATAATATAGAAAATGTTTCCTATGGGGTGTGGCATGAAATGAAGTCCCTGAATATACTACCTAAAACTCAGAAATATTATCTACAGAAAGACTCAAAGCATCTTGTAACACATCACCTATTACATTTGCTTCTTGATTTTTCTCTTGTTGTGCATCTCTTTGTTTCTTTGGAGATATGCAGTCTTTCTTCAGACGCCCTTTCTTCCCACAATTACAACACTCTATCTTTCTTGGTATGGATTTGGATCTTCCCTTCCTATAATTACCACGGTTCCATGATCCCTTTCCTCTATCATTTTGTCTTCCCCTTTTCTCCATGTTTAATGCATTGCCTAATGTCTCACCTGTGTTTTTCCATCACATTTCCTCGCTAGGGATAACACCAACAACATCATCAAATTTTAGAGTGTTTGAACCAGAGATAGAGTTACTTATAGCCATGACCATGTCATTCCATCTTTCTCACAATGATCACAATATTGGAAGATCCATGACCTCATAATCAAAGTCCATTTTTACAGAACTTAGCTGATTAGTAATCGTATTAAATTCATTTAAATGATCTGCAATAGACCCAATTTATGACATCTTCATATTAAATAATCACCTCATTAGAAACACCTTATTAGATGTCGAGGATTTTTCATACAATTTAGCTAATGCATCCATCAACTCCTTCATTGTCTTTTATTTTGAAATATTGAAAGCCATTGACGTTGTCAAGCTCATCTATATCGTTCCTAGTGCCTTTATATCAAGAACCTCCCATTCTTTGTCCTTCATAGCCATCATATTCTTTGTTATTCCTCCCAATGGTAGGAATAGATCCTTCTGATATAAATAATATTCTATATGCATCTTCCATAACTGGTAGTTTTGGCTGTTAAATTTCTTGACCCTAAACTTTCCATCTTCCAACATTACTCCCACTCGAACCAGGAACCCTATTTTCTTGCGAGTTACATTTCACTCTGATACCAATTTTTAGGAAAACAGGATCACAGAGCAATAAAATAAAACAAATGTCGAAATAAAACACAGAATATACACAATACAATATAGACACAGATATACGTGGTTCACCTAGTGTGGGCTACGTCCACCAGAGAAATTTACAGGTCCTTCCTTTTATTATCCATCAAAATGAAGGGATACAACCTACAAAACGCCCATTGTAACTTCCTCTTCTTTATCTCACAGTCTCCTCTCTCAAAATAAAATATTCACAACAATGTACAACTACAATAAAATTCCCTCATAAAATAGGGTTTCCTTATAGGGAAAAAAAACCCTAAAATAACTTATATCTTTAGATCTGCGACCTTATAATGAACTGTCCAAATTGACTATGAAATTACAATATTTTACAAGAAAAATTTTCCCAATATTTTTCTTTGGGGGCATTGCCTCTGAATCCTCTGCCAGAGAGGCCTACAAAATTTTTTGTCGCCCCCCCTGGACCCCATTAGTGACCGTTGTGGGGGGGAATCGTCCCCACACCCCCTCGTTAGGGAATGGGGTCCAGGCATGGTTGAAACAAACATCTAAATCAGGAAGATAATTAGGCTCCACAACCAATAGTTGGAATCCCTGAAGAAGGGTTAAGAATCCTCTAATTAGTTGCAAGTCATTAATGAAAGGGTAAAGTGGTTGTAACTAGAAAGTTCAAGAATCCCTAAAGTTAAAGAAATAGGTTACTTGAAAAAGTGTAAATACACCTCAAATAATCTCCCATTTGTACAAACAAAGGTTCATTGAACATCTATATAAGTGAGAAAATGATTCTTATTTGAAGTAAACAAGGATATCTGAGGTGAATTTCATAGGGAGATGAAGTGAAGAAGGGAAAAATTCCAAGGGAGGATGAAGTCTTGTGAGGATGTGTTCTAGGGTATGTTATTTAAAGGTCATCTTACCATTTTCGCTATAACATTTTTTTAGAATGAATCAGATAGAAAAAATTGGAGGTTTTTGAGAAGAAATATCAAGGTATCCATGGTAAAACTTTTAGCTTCTAGATCATTTTATTTTTGGAGATACACTATGTGGAGGATAATATTTTTGGCTAGTCCTGAAACTAGTCTCAAACATGTGTTCTGGATAAAATAGTCATAACTTATTCATAGAGGATCCAAATTATATGTGACCAATTGTAGTGGAAATACAACATGATTTAGTATTGTTTGTGCAATTTTCAGAATCATATATCAAAATTTGAGCATGGGGCATGTTGTACACATTCCCTCTCCAGAATAGGCTAAAATTCAAGAAGGTTTGTCATTTTCACTATAACTTATGTTCTGGAAGTTTCAGACCCTAAAATTTTGAGGAGATGGAATAAATATCTCATAGTAGTTGTGGTTAAAATTTCATACTTTTATTCATTACAGGTACGAAGTTATGCTCGTTGAAAGTTAGGTCTTGTGACTAATCAAAAACTAGTCCTGTGAGACTGAGGTAAAGTTTGATGAAGATGTTATTCTCTTGTTAATAAAGTTGAGGAAGTGCTACAATTATGTAATTGTATGTGTCAGGTCAGCTACAGGATCGTAGGTATGTTTATGTGTTAGTTTTGAGGCTTATGTTGTTATGGTACATGCTTGAGGCATGTCATTATTGTGCCTAGTACACCTTAGTGATGGTATGATACATTGTTAGAGGCACATCTTGGATATTTTGCATATGGTATGGTATAGGTTCTATGTTGGAGTTACTTCACACACACCTAGGATTTATTTTTCCTTAGGTTATTCCCTGTTTATTAGTCATAATTAGTCATTATCCAGTCTCCTATATTTTAGGGGAGAATATTCCACCTGGAAACTATTCTCTTTCAGTTAACACTTCAGTTTAACTATTTGAGTTGAGTTTAGATGTTGCATTGGTTTTTTCACCATGCAACATTGGGATCATCACCAAATCACTACTCTTTGTTCAATCAGTTAACTGAAGACTAGTTGACTAGTTAACTTAGCTAGGTGGCAATTCACTCCCGTAACTGTCTGAGAGACTATACTAGGTGGAAATTTTCTCTTGTAACTATTCGTGTGTGTCCAGATCACTCTAGACCACCACTATGGCTCATTAGTTACTTATGTATCCTATATATATTGTAAATTATTCACTCTTTATGTGTGGAATATGGTTAATGAGAATTCTTTCATTCTTTCTCTCCTTATTCTTCTTTCTTCTATTCTCTATGCAAATGTGTGTATCATTGTTTAGCTAGATCTATTTTGTGCAATTTCAACACATTTACATGGTATCAGAGCTGACCAATTTCTAAGAAAAAGCTACACCAAATCATTTTTTGCAGGTACAAAAGATTGAAGACAACAAAAAGATAGATTATTCACCAGAAATACTTCTCACGCCTCATAACTATTTGGAATGGAAGCCAAAAATTTTGATTCTACTAAAATGAAAAGGATTATACCAAATAACCATGGCAATGGAAGTAGATCATGATTCTATCGATGAGAAAAATGACTTTCTCAATAGACAAGATATGGCCATAGGAAGTATTGGCATGTCTGTTTCTCCTTAACTTTTCCATCAAGTATATGAAGAATCACAAGGATCAACTCAAAATGAATTATGGACTAGATTGGAGGTTCTATTTGGGAATAAATAATATTGTGAAGATTTCATGCAGGAGTTCAAATAGATAGAGCCAAAAGAGAAACCGTCAGAATATGAAGCCTCTTATTATGAAGAGTCTTCTACATAAGTGTCTATAGAAATTTGTATTCCATTAATTGAAGATTATGTCTACTCCATTTCAGATTTGTTTTCTGAAATTCATGTGGAATATATATGGCATGCATCTCAGGAGTCACATGCATACACTTTTGCATGCACCATGCATGCATATCAGGAGTCAAAAAAGGAGTTGTGCACATCAGACGCGATTATGATATTTTCTGAGAAACATTTGCATAAACAAATTGGATATTTGAATTCCTCTCGGGAAGATATCCAATTTCAAAAAACAAAATTGTCCAAAACGAAGTCCAGGAACTGAAGTTATGATCATTTCAAAATAAAAAAAAAATTAGCGTTTTTCAGGAAACGGCCTCACGGTTTTCAAAGTTTTATCCAAAATTTATTTGGATATTTTTCATTACAATAAGAGAAAGTGGATATATGTGGAACTATCAATGATTCATATACTTCATCAGATCCGTGCAGACATCTACATCTTCAAAAAAATCTTCAATGAGCACAAACTTGCACAGTTGCAAGGTCTTCTTGGAGTGAAGGACAAGGTTGCTTATCAAGTGTTTTTTGTTCCTTCTCATTTTATTTTTTTATGCATTGTAATTTGAGGGGGGGTTCCCATGAGTTTTTCCCTCTTTCCTCATTTATTTCAATGTATCTTTTGTATTTGGGTACCTAACATGGCCTCATAGTCGAGACCCATTCTTTATTTTCACCATAGTGATGTTCAAGGGGGGTGTTGGAGTTACTTCACACAAACCTAGGATTTATTTTTTATAAGGTTGTTCCATGTTTATTAGTCATAATTAGTCATTATCCAGTCTCCTATATTTTAGGGGAGAATATTCCACTTGGAGAATATTCTCTTTCAGTTGACACTTCAATTTGACTATTTGAGATGAGTTTAGATGTTGCATTGGTTTTGTCACCATGCAACATTGGTATCATCACCAACTCAGTACTCTTTGTTCAGTCAGTTAACTGAAGACTAGTTGACTAGTTAACTCAACTAGGTGGCAGTTCACTCTCGTAACTTCCCGAGAGACTAGACTAGGTGGTAGTTTACTCTTATAACTGTTGGTGTGTGTCCAGATCACTCTAGACCACCACTATGGCTCATTAGTTACTTATGTAGCCTATATATATTGTAAATTATTCACTCTTTATGTGTGGAATACGGTTAATGAGAATTCTTTCATTCTTTCTCTCCTTATTCTTCTTTCTTCTATTCTCTATGAAAATGTGTGTATCATTGTTTAGCTAGATCTATTTTGTACAAGTTCAACACATTTACATTCTAGTACTTGGTATGGTACAAGTTTTAGTACATGGTTGATGCATAATATGGTATAGGTACATGGTTGATGGTTGATGGATGATGTACATGGTTGATGTACATGGTTTGGTGATGGTTTTGGTATCCATGTGATGATAAAATTTATAGTGATAGTTTAGATGATTGGTTGATCATCAATGATAGGTTGATGTGACAGTGGTAGTCATAGGTTGATGTGAATGTGACAGTGACAGGTTTCTTGATGTGATGGTGACAATGACAGGTTGGATGATTGGTTGATCATCAGTGACAAGTTGATGTGAAAGTGGTAGTCACATGTTGATGTGACAGTGACAGTGATAGGTTGGTTGATGTGAAAGTGGTAGTGACAGGTGGGTTGATTTATTGGTGACATTGGCAGTGAAAATATTAGTGGTATTGACAGTGAGTCTACACTTATATTTCAGGGCAGAAGGATGGGGAAATAAAAGGGGGTTGTAGCCTCTTTCTGTTTGGTGCTAGAGAACTCAAGGAGTTGTATATTCATTCAGGTGAGTGTCTATAAATAAAGGGGTTATAGCCTCCTTCTAGTTGGTGCCAAATAACTTAGGGAGTTAGTGTTTCCTTAAGGTTGGTGCATATAAATCAGGGGGTCATAGCCTCCTTCCGGTTGGTGCCAGAGAACTCGGGGAGTTGGTCCTTCCTTCATGTTGGTGTCTGTAAATCAGGGGGTTGGTGCCTCCTTCCAGTTGGTGTTGGAGAATTTGGAAGTTGGTGCTTCCTATGAATGTATTCTTGATATATATAAAAAAGCATTATGTGGTTTTCTCCCATTTGGGTTTTCACATAAATTCTAGTGTATTGTGTATATGATGTGATATTTTTGAATTGTATTTATTTTGGTTACATGTTCATCATATATTGAATGCAGTTGATAAAGTTGAATATTATATATTATGATTGAAAGTGGTAAAAAATTTGCATGATGATTCACCCCACCCCCTCTCAGTATTCCAACACAATTCTGGATGAATGCTTTTCTATTTTCAGACTTTTAAATACTATATTGTTTTTTGAAAATCCCAGAGAACTATTTTGAGGTTAAACTTTAATGATATATTTGAACTCTGAGTTTTGAGCATAATATATTTAAAGTTTCCCTATCATGTTATTTTCCATTTTGAATGAAAAAAATATTTTTAAGTTCTCTTAATTGTGGGCCTTTTATTTTTCTTTCCTTTAAATGTGATCAAAATTAGGAATGTTGTGATGGATGTGAGAATCATATTATTTTTCCTGTAACTTTTATTTATTTTTGTATAAAATTTATTCATATATATTTTATTTCTTTGAGTGAATATTCTTGGTCCTTTTCTAAGGAATTATTTGGTGAATGTATATTATTTCCAATCAGCAATATTTTACATTTTATTGAGTAATAAAGATTTTGGGTTTGTTATTTAGTACTCTCCCACTTTCATTTTACAATTCCAAGATATTCAAGACTTATCTTTAAGAAATTACAGAGGAGTAGCACCTCTATAGAAATGCATGTAGATATTTTATCCTCATGAAGTTGTTGTTTGGACCTTAAATAATCTAAACATTAACACTTGTGAAGAAAAGTCCCAACATACGACTATCACATTTTTTATTCCACATCCCTTGTGATTTTTTTAACCCATATAGATACTTTTTCAACCTACATACCAACTCTTTCTTTCCCTTCATTACAAATCATTATGATTTCTTCATGTATATTTCTTCTTCCAGATCCACATGTGGGAATGATGCCTTCACATCCATCTGTTCTACTTCAAAATCAAAATAAAAAACAATAGATAAAAGAAATATAATTGAAGTTAACTTGGAAATAGGGGAAAAAATTTCACCAAAGCCAATTCCCTCTACCCGGGAATAACATTTTTCTACTAATCGAGCTTTGTATTTCTCCACTTTTCCTTCTACATTCATCTTCTTCTTAAACATCCATTTTCTACCAATGGGATTTCTTCCAGTTGGAAACTCCACTAGATCCCAAGCCTCATTCTTTTCCAACATTCCATTTCTTCCACCATGGCCTTTTTATATATTTTTCCATCCTTTGAATCCACTACCTCCCTAACATTTCTAAGAGTTATTGAATTGATCTCCTAAATACTAGAGTATGAGACTCTTATTATTATTATTATTATTATTATTATTATGAAGAGTATGATTCATTATCCTTCAATTCAAACTATGTTTTCTCTGGTTCTTCTTCCCTTGGTAGGAATTATTGTTTGAAAACATCTTTGATTTATCTAAATACCACATCTTATCTATACACTACCTTCTTATTTTATGGGATCCGAAGATTGTAAAATTTCAAACCATCTTTATAGCCAATAAATATACACTTTTCATCCTTTTTTCTAGCTTACTCATGTTTTCCTTTGGAACGTGAACATAGGAATCTGTTGGCAGCCAACCAATTTTTATTTTTTTTGATTGATCTCAAAAAGTTGCCTACACCCCTTGTGGTATCATGACAAATCATTGTCGCACTGTGCTTTTAGACATTCGTCTCGTTTTTGCGACCGTTACAATTCAATTTCGTTTCAGTTTTCACAACTGCAAGTATGAAAACACCTCTTTCGTTACTTAGATTGTCATCGTTTTTGGTTGATTTGCTGAAAGACGCTTGATCACTAGTTTATCACATGACTGCTAAAGGTTGTCTCGAACTTATGTTCTTGAGCATTATCTTACCCTGATTGCGCATTTGGATGTATTCGATTGTTAAACCTTGGCATAAAAGTTATTGTTCTTGTTTTGGTCTTATGAAAATTGTAATGGATTTGGTCTTATTGCTTTTATCCTTATTATGGATTCTCACTCAGTTATTATATGAAAAGCTTTGGATCATATTGTTCTCAAAAGATTGGAATGCAAACATAACCATATGCACCAAATACATGGGCAAGTTTACAAGGCGTAATAACATTGGTTTGAAAGCACATTGATCAATCACTTTGAACTTTACAAATCGAATGCTTGACATACTGTTTGCAAAGTTGGATTATACGTTGAATGTTTCATAAGTCTCGAGCTATGTAAACCCTGTGTTTGAGTGATTGATTGAACGATGGAATTGGCACGTCGGATCGATAGTTAATACTGGTACTGTGCTTGTTTAAACTTAACACTTGGCACATTATTATCATATGAGGTGTTGGTTCTCACTCGGATGAATGGCACATAGAGGTGATGATTCACCTGTTGGCTGGTCGATGCATTTGTTTAAATGATTATTGTTTTAACAACTCTGTACAGGTTATTAATGCAATGCGTGGCGATGGTAATCCCACCACCTTCACATGCATGGAGTTGATTTCAGTCTCATCGAGCATTCAAACTACTGAAACCCTATCCTATTCACTCTGTGCATTGTTCATTCGGTGTGAACCCTACCATGAACAGAGGTTATGGCTCCTATTGTGAGGACCGAACCTAATGGATGCCAAGCGCTGTTAACATTCGATGGTGCATACAGCGACCTTGAAGAATCTGGGTGGATTTCGTTTATAAGGAAGTTCGATGGTTTTAATATCTCTGTTGCTCGGCAATTCGCACTGTCATTCGACGGTTGCCGAGCCAAAGTTAGAGATGTCCAGCTTGAAATCACCGAACAATCTCTCAGCCTGGAAACTAGTCTGCTTGTCAAGGGACAGGAATGGTCCAAAAGTTATAAAGTAAATGATGTCCCGTGGTCATTGTTATTTCGGTCTCGGATAGTGAGGTCGTGCAACAAAGGTTTACCTGCGAAGATGTTGAAACCCCGCTGGTATGATCTCTTCATGATTCTCAAGCAATTCGTTACTTGTGAAGGTAGGTATGGATTTGTTTTCCTGTTTCATCTACGTTTGTTAATGGTATTTATGGGTTTCGACCTAAGCATGCCGCATTATCTGCACCGAAGTTTATTTAAAATGGCTAAGAAGTACAAGCAAAGTCAGGCTGACACTAGCCTCTTCCATGTTGGGTTGATTAAAATGTTGGTTGTTTATGAACCGGGGTTACGTCGAGATTCCTGGCCTGATTTTCTCAACCGTAATGGTTTTGAGGAATCAAACCCTTTGTAGGTCGATAAGCCTATGGTATCCGAGAGTAAGTCTACCCCTGTACCCTACCGTGTTTTACTACCCGAACCTAAACCCGACCCACCTGTGAATTCGCCTATGGCTGTGACTAACGTGGCTAAGCCCATAACCACAAAGGCTAGAGTGAAGACTGCTACTAGAAACAAGAAAAACGCAAGGATGATCTCTCGCATGGAGAGAAATAAGTCTAAACCCCCTGCCAAAATAGAGCCTATCTTGTTAAGCGAGGACTCAGATTCGAGCATTGATCATTTTCTAGCTGAAGAGGGATTCTGTGGTGACGAACCTCCTTACGATCTCGTAGATAACTTGCCTCCTTGCCTTCGGGATAACCCTGACTATACGGGTATCAAGCCATCTCATAAAACCCTCGGGGAATCATCAAAGCCCCCTTTTGCTCAAAAGGTTGCTTCACCTTGTGACCAGTGTGGACTGTGGTTAGAGAGATACTATTTGGATGTCCCTAAATTGCAATCAAAAATTTACGAT
This sequence comes from Picea engelmannii, assembly GCA_009831015.1. Lineage (NCBI taxonomy): Eukaryota > Viridiplantae > Streptophyta > Pinopsida > Pinales > Pinaceae > Picea > Picea engelmannii. Next base: position 1,388 of record ML858889.1, on the reverse strand, counting down.
TTGGAGAAACAAGTGGCATTGCTCACTGGTCGGGATGCAAAGGGGCGGCCTAGTGATAAAATTCAAAGGACTGCTGGATCAATCTTGTTCAAAAACGTCGAGTCTGCCACCACAGTTGTCAATTCAAGATTGACATAGTTCCAGCAACTGTAATGGTATAATTTTCCCTCTTTTATACAGTGTCGTCACAAGCTTTGTTTATATGTTTGACTTGCTCTGTCATGCATAAGTTTTATCGATTTAGTTGGATTGGTTGTAATTAGATTTAGTTTGATTTGAATATGTTGTCATTTAATGGTATTTCTATTCTTGGAACACAAACGATATCTCTGTTCGATTTGATTATATCTTGCGCAATACCATGAGCCAATTGGTTGACTGTGTTAATTATAATTTCTATATTGAGACCGATTCGTATGTCATTTGTTCCATGATCAAATTTCGAATGGATAACAATTGTTACGATGTGAGTTGTATTCTGATGATAACGAGTGTTTGATTTGATTGAAGGAATGGGTTGATTGTATCAAATCTTTTGATTTGTTTCTATAATTAAATGTCTTGTTTGTTGACTCTGTCAAAACCCTGTTGACGACTATGGAGTAATCTAACGTGAAGACTGTTGAATCGATATTTGTGGAGTTAGTCTGATCACATTGGAAGCAATTCATGTATCGTGTTTTTAATAGAATGATATCGATCTGCTGTTGTGATTCAATTAGGCAATTACAGTTATGAATTTACTTGTGAATTATTTGAAACGCAGCAAATGAAAACTGTGGTTGGATTCTATGGATACAGCGATGTGTGAAATCATTAATTCTTTCTATATTGGTAATGATATGAATCATATAATAATGATGGTTTTCATCTCATACGATTTGGTTTGTTATTGATGGCATTCTTGGAACCTTCTTATTGAGATTTGGTTCGATTTTCAGAACAATTGGAAAAACAGAGCATTTCTATTTTGTATCGATTGTATCTCTACTCTGTCCCGATTGTATGATGTTCGTTTTTATTTGATATAATCATTAGTAATGTGTTGAGTATTGCTAAGTGATTAGGTTCGATTTGATTTGATCTGGTAATTTTACTATTATAGACCAGCTACAGAATCAAATGATTCTGTAGCTGAGTCTATAGAATCAATTTTGTTATTATTTTCTGAATAAAACAATCTTCTAACTTGATTCTGGTGTCTATTGCAGGACAATTTGAATTTGCAATGGATACTATGGGCATTTAGGAGATGATCTACATATTTCACTTGCATTTTAGTTACTTAGTTTAAGGGATTTTGGGATTATTCCCAGATTTTGTAAAACTGTTTACTATTATTCACAAGGATGTTTTACCTTGTGAAAAACTTATTTAAACCTATGATT
>ML858888.1:12423-25924 GCA_009831015.1 Picea engelmannii | reverse complement strand
GGGTGTCCATAGATTTATTTTGCTGATTGAAAATTTTATTTCTGCCAATTGGGAGCAGATTGTGATCTTAGGTGTGATTGGGATCAGAAAGATCGCAGTAATATTCAAGTATTATAGCTGAAAGCACATGGGAACTTGAATCAACAGGATATGATTGCAGGGAAATTACAGTAATTCTTCTCAAAAGGGATAACAAAAAATATTGTGTTTCCAACGGAGTTTGGCATTGGTGGAACCTTCGTTTTTACCAGTCTCGTGACTTTGTTTTTGTCTTAGAATGTCCTATTGAAGGCGTTTCCGGTGGATTGCATATTCCGGACACGCAGGTTCGAAGACGTCTAATTTCTCTGCGATTCAGCCCTTGGGAGGACTCAAAACAGTGGCGATCTGTAAGTTCAAATTTTGTGTGTTATAGAAAATCTCGTTTTCCCGCATATTCTGTGTAATCTGCTTGTGGGTTGTACCAAATAGTCCATGTATATGGGCGTCTGTATCATTTGGCATACCATTATCTTATTAGAACATTTTGTATGATGTCGTGGAGCATTTACTGATATTGGCATCGTTCAGGTAGCCATTAAAGCTTAGGCGTCCCATATTCATGGCCGACTGAAATAAGTTCAGAAGTTGGAGTCTGCCTAGGGGTTTTTGTCAGTTCTGCTTCCATCTTCGATATCATTACCCATCAAAAGATTGGACATGTGCTTATAACTGCATACTTTTTTGGAAAACAGTAGGGTTGTAGGTTTGATTGGCAAACAATAGAGATTTGTAGGGTTTGTCCACATTGGAGTAGTTATCAATTCACATTGTAGGGTTTGTCCACATTTGGAGTGTAATATTCCCAAGCTGATTTTTGCAGGGAACCAAGGTTGTTTAATTCTTTGTTTTATTCTTTCAATGTGTTATGCATGTTTACTTCATCAAGTTGTGCATTGAAGGTGTTTTCTTAGAATATTATAGCATATAGATATAGATCATAGCATATAACACAAGAAAATGACAAGATACAAGCAATGGTTACCAAGAAAGAGCTAAAAACTTCAAATCTGACCTTTATTTAGATAATATGATGATCTTGATACAATAGATCTGTAGATATGGATAAATACAATAAGAATAATCAAGATGGAATGATAGCTTCTCCAACTAGCTCAAAAACTGAAGAGAATAACCTCCAAAGGAACCACAATCCTCTCGAGAAAAGAACAAGATTGATTTATTTCCCTTCAAGAACTCGATCTAATCTCCCTGGCTGAGTTGCACACTTCATGTTGGCTGTAGCTCTCCAATATTTCGAACTCCCTCCTAAAGACCTCCAAATCCCACGAAAATCACTAGAACAATAGATAGGGGCAAGAGAAACCCCTTGGCTTAATATCAAACTGATTGAGGGTGTTCTGATCCCTCAAATGGATGGATCCTTCTTCTGTAGTGCGCCCTCCTCCTCTCAAACTCGTGCCAAGCTCCCAATAAAATATCTAGCAGAGAAACCCCCTCCACAATAGGCTAGAAAAGGCGCCCTAGGTCACACAATGAAATCCCAATAGGTTTTGGGACCCAAAACCTCCTCCTCCTCCTCCTCCTTCCAAATCGAGTGGTTCCTCCCCAACAGGTGCGCCCTCCTGCTGGAAAACCCCTGAAGTTGCACATTACCTCTTTCTCCATTGGTTGAATAACCTGTAGCTCATGTAGAATGGTGGGGGAGGAATATTGTGTAGATTTTCTGAGGTCCTATGAGGCTACCACCTAAGGTCTGTCCTTGACCTTAGTATGGTTCTAAGTTTCAACTATATGGCTATCTTTTCTTGTTGTTTTAGGACAACAAACAGTCACCCAACTTTCTGCTCAATATTTGATGGTTAAGTGCTCTTTTAAGGTGCCCTTGCAAGTGTTTTCTTTACTCAAAGTTAGCACATGCAATATACATTAAAACACATAACACTACATCTATATCTTGAACTTTAAAATGTTGATCTACACTTCTAAACATGCATAANGGGAAAAACCAGTTTGGAGCAGATATATATAGAAGGCCTCAAAGAAAAATGTACAACACATGAAACATAAACAAGTGAACCTATTACAATAGCAACCACTCTCTGGTGCCTTGGAGTTCCTCGAAGACTTTCCCACCAGCCTTGTGAAGTAAGGCACCCCTTGCCTTGGTGAGCCTTCTTCCTCTTGCTTGCCTTTGTCTTTATCTTGATCCTTTGCTTTTCCTTTTCTCTTGCTTGACTTTGAACTCTTGCTTTCCTTTGCCTTTGCCTTTGTAGTAGTCTTCTCTTCTGAAGAAACCTCCCACATGAAGATGGTGCGCTCCTCTCCTCAAGTGTGCCCCCTTCTCACACAAAGCTCATATGTAACTCCCTCTCCTTCACCCATGTGCCCTCTACTCCCTACAGTGCGCCTAAGCCAATGAGGTGAAGCTCTCCATGAAGTGGGTAACTCCCATAAGAAAGAAAGAAGCTCACGCTCTTAAGAATGCTCCCTCCTCCTCGCAAATGCACCCTCACTCAAGAAATAACTCAAACCAAGAAAGAATCCTCCCTTGCTATGCGCCCTCCATATCCCATCAAGAAATCCTCTCCTCAACACAATGGAACTAGCCACAAGGAACACCCTCCACCACTAGATGTGCCTCTCCTCCTCAAGATGCGGGCCTCCTCTAGTAAATGCGCCCCTCCTCCATGTAGCATGCACCCTCACAAGGATGAAAGCTAAACCTCCATGGATAACCTCTCCATTCAAACTCAAGCCGACAAAATCTTCCTCCTCAAACCCTCATACAAGTGCGCCCTCTTTTCCTTGAGAAATGCGCCCTAGCTCCTCCTCCTCTTCTCACAAGTGAAGAATGAATCTCAAAATACACTATACCCTCCTTTAGTCTCCTTTGGCGAAGCCCTAAAAGATCAATGGCCTAGATCCAATCTAGCCAAGTCTAATCAATGGGTGAGATCTCATCCAAAAATCTCACTAAGGAAACCCAGTTTCCTTAGTTGCTTTATGTCTATTAATTCACCCACTTTATGAATTAATTGTCACTCTAATGATTAAGTGACATATTTCACTTTTGACTTAAATCTCCTAAGTCAAAGTGAAATTAGAATCATAAAGTACAGTACAAGGGTGATAGTCTCCCCCTTTGTGCTTAGATACCAATAAGCACATGGGAGCCACTTTCAAATGTACCCAAATCCCAACACTCTCTCTTACAGAGGAAAGTGTTCGTCACCACCAATCTCATCCCTGCAGCGGACATGGTTGCTTCCTGGCATGTACTCGGTGAGTATGGTTGTACCGTGATCATTGAAAGTGGACTTTGTCACAGATCTGCTCAATTTGTGTGATCTATAAATAGAACTAACTCTCCATCTATCCAATATCACCTAGATCTCAACATCACACCAAATATCTCCACCTTGGTCTCCCACCAAGGATTTCCACCTACTCTTGGCATCTCACAAAGAGTCTCCCCCTCTTGGTATCTTGCCAAGAGTCATCAACTTGGCCTCTCGCCAAGTAACTTCCATCTGAAGTTGATCTAGAACCTGATCTGCCCATCTTATAAGCTAAGTGAGGCTCAAGCCTCCGTGGTGCCATGTTGCTCCTCCTCATCAACCTATGATACTATTAAGTTATAGAACCAACTCTCTATTTGCTCGGTTGCTCTGAAACTATAGCTATACTAGGTGGACCAGTTACCCACTCTGAAGATGTCTAGAGACACTGAGTTTGCTCTCCCTCTGAATCACTGTTGTGAGTCAGTCGGTCCTCATCAACTCTATCTCCTCATCTAATGATGGATGGTGTAACAATAGACAAAGTAGTCACGAAAACACACTCTCTCACGAACTTCTCCTTGAACTCTAACTCCTCTGTTGTCGTTGCTGACCCACCCTGCTGCTTCTTCTTCTTCTTGGGACATTGTATTGCATAGTGACCCATCTCTCCACAAACAAAGCATCTCACTGTGCTCATGTCTCTCTTCTGCCCACTGTTGTTGTTTCTCTCTCCTCCCTATGGTGGGGCCCCAAACTTGGGACCCTGCCGACCTCCATGGTTAGTCTTCTTCTTTCCCTTTGTCCAAAGAGCAAGGTCCTCATCACCCGTAACTGACTGTTGTTGTTGTTGTCTAGAAGCCTCTGCCACTAGTCTAGTCTCCTCTTGGACGAAGTCATCTCACATCCTCTCCCATGTAGGCATAACCTCCCTGGAAATAATGTCGCGTACGAATGGACCCCATGGTTTGGTAAAGTTGTTCAAAGTTGTCCTCACTATAGAGTTGGGATCCACCACCTCTCCGATGGCTCCAAGCTCGTCTCTGCTCTGGGTGTATCTACCCAGGAATAATGTAACCGACTCATCCTCGAGCATGCGAATGCCCCTTAGTCGATCATGAAGAACCAACTTTCGGTTCTCATTAGAGCTCTCGTACAACTTACATAGAGATGCCCACATATCGTATGCATAAGTCGTCCCAGTAAAGTGGGGAATAACATGATCTCTGACTACATCACAAATGGTCCTCTTTTCCTTATTGTTCCTCTTCCTAAAATCTGCCAACAAGACTGGGGCAGTGACAAGAAGAATCAGAATAGGCACCTCAACTATATCCCATAGTTCGAGGTCCTCTAAGCCAAAGACAATCCTCGCCTTCCAAGGAGACCAATTGCTAGCCCCAACTAGCCTATCCTCCACACATGTCTGTCAAACTGCGCTCACTCTGATGCTCCAAATGCAAAGGAACATTGCCTCACTCCAGTCAACACAGGTGTGAAAAGAGGCAAGCAAAACCTCGACCTCACTCCTAGAAAGTAGGTGTGAAAATAGGCCGTACTCTATAGCCTCACTCCTGTCCACACAGGTGTGAAAAGAGGTTGTCCACAAGTGTAAAAAATTAGCCCAACAAATATGCCCACAACTGTCCACAAACACTGTCAACTAGCTGTCCAAAATTTGCCTTGAGCTGTCCAACTGGCACTAAATGAGAGGTACCTTCAGATCTAAAATTTTCTCATTGTTTTGGACTGTAAACTTGTTTTCCAAAAACAACCAACAGATCTAATATAAAACCTCACAAAATTGCCCACAAAAGTGCTCCAAAATCAACAAGTCTAAGTCACCATTAGCTCTGATACCATGTAGATTTTTTGAGGTCCTATGAGGCTAACACCTAAGGTCTGTCTTTGACCTTAGTATGGATCTAAGTTTCAACTATATGTCTGTCTTTTATTGTTGTTTTAGGACAACAAACAGTCACCCAACTTTCTGCTCAATGTTTGATGGTTAAGTGCTCTTTTAAGGTGCCCTTGCAAGTGTTTTCTTTACTCAATGTTAGCACATGCAATATACATTAAAACACATAACACTACCTCTAGATCTTGAACTTTAAAATGATGATCTACACTTCTAAACATGCATAAATTTGACACATAGATTTTTGGTCAACATGACCCTGGAAAATCTTAGCACATGCAATATACATTAAAACACATAACACTACCTCTAGATCTTGAACTTTAAAATGATGATTTACACTTCTAAACATGCATAAATTTGACACATAGATTTTTGGTCAACATGACCCTGGAAAACCAGTTTGGAGCAGATATGTATAGAAGGCCTCAAAGAAAAATGTACAACAAAGGAAACATAAACAAGTGAACCTGGTACAATAGCAACCACTCTCTGGTGCCTTGGAGTTCCTCGGAAACTTTCCCACAAGCCTTGTGAAGTAAGGCACCCCTTGCCTTGGTGAGCCTTTTTCCTCTTGCTCACCTTTGTATTTATCATGATCCTTTGCTTTGCCTTTGCTCTTGCTTGCCTTTGAACTCTTGCTTTCCTTTTCCTTTTCCTTTGTAGTAGTCTTCTCTTCTGAAGAAAACCTCCCAGATGAAAATGGTGTGTCCCTCTCCTCAAGTGTGCCCCCTCCTCACACAAAGCTCATTTGTAACTCCCTTTCCTTCACCCATGCACCCTCTACTCCCTAGAGTGTGCCTAAGCCAATGAGGTGAAGCTCTCCATGAAGTGGGTAACTCCCATAAGAAAGAAAGAAGCTCCCTCTCTCAATAATGAGCCCTACTCCTCTCAAATGCGCCCCCACTCAAGCAATAACTCAAACCAAGAAAGAATCCTCCCTTGCTATGCGCTCTCCATCTCCCATCAAGAAATACTCTCCTCAACACAATGGAACTAGCCACAAGGAATGCCCTCCACCACTAGATGCGCCTCTCCTCCTCAAGATGCACGACTCCTTTAGTAAATGCACCCCTCCTCCATGTAGCATGCACCCTCACAAGGATGAAAGCTAAACCTCCATGGATAACCTCTCCATTCAAACTCAAGCCGACAATATCTTCCTCCTCAAGCCCTCATACAAGTGCGCCCTCTTTTCCTTGAGAAATGCGCCCTAGCTCCTCCTCCTCTTCTCACAAGTGAAGAATGAATCTCAAAATACACTATACCCTCCTTTAGTCTCCTTTGGCGAAGCCCTAAAAGATCAATGGCCTAGATCCAATCTAGCCAAGTCTAATCAATGGGTGAGATTTCATCCAAAAATCTCAGTAAGGAAACCCACTTTCCTTAGTTGCTTTATGTCTATTAATTCACCCACTTTGTGAATTAATTGTCACTTTAATGATTAAGTGACATATTTCACTTTTGACTTAAATCTCCCAAGTCAAAGTGAAATTAGAATCATAAAGTAAAGTACAAGGGTAATAGTCTCCTCCTTTGTGCTTAGAGACTCATAAGCACATGGGAACCACTTTCCAAGGTACCCAAATCCCAACATATTGCACCTCCGTGACCAAGCTTGGATCAAGATAGGTGGGATCTTTCACCATCGAGATGATCTCTAGGGTTTGTTATCCCAAAACCCTCAAAATGTCTTTGTGCTCTAGAGCTCAATATGCAAAAGTAATAATGATCAAAATAATGAGTTAGGCACCCTCCTTTTCTTTTTATACCCCTGTTCTATTTCTCAATTGATTTAGTTGACCATCTCTTAAGGTTAACTCTTGCTTTTCCCCACGTGGTATTTTCCCCCACTTACTTTACCTTTTCTCCCCAAAGTCACTTTTAAATTATAACATTGTTCTTAGGTGAATTCTTTGAGGTTTCTTAGTCCCCATGACTCATGAGACTATAGTCTAGTGGGGAAAACTAGACTACTAAGTCTCTCCTAACCTCTTATCAAGAGGTGGGGGACATTACAGTCTCCCCTACTAGAAATTGCTTGTCCACAAGAAATTCTGACCTTGCCTTTTGAAGAACTTGTTCATTCTCCCAAGTAACATATTCTATAGGTAAGTTCTTCCATTTGATCAAGTACTCCCTGATGTTCCTCTTCCTTAACCTCTTCTCCCTTATTTATAACACTTCCTCCGGTATAAGTATCAATTGTCCCTCCTCATCCAAGGGAGGTAGTTCCTCAATAGGAATGATGTGTTTCCCTATGGATCTTTTCAATTAAGATACATGAAAGACATTGTGTATCTTGCTTTCTGGGGGTATATCAAAATCATATGCCATGACCCATACCTTTATTTTTACCTTGTATGGCCCAAAGAAGCAAGGTTGGATATTTTCTGCACCATTCCTCTTTATAGATGCTTCTCTGTAAGGTTGGAGCCTCAAGTATACAAGGTCACCAACCTCAAATGTGAGCTCCACTCTGTGTTTATTTGCTTGTACCTTTTGTTGATTTTGCGTGCTTTGTAGGTGGTCCTTAAGCTCTCTGATTATATCCTGGCTCTGTCGGATCTAATTTTCTACCATAGGATCTATACTATCACTGAAGACAATTTCCACAAAGGTGAGTGGATCATAAATGTATAAGGCATTGAAAGGTGACATACCAATAAACATGTGGTAGGTGGTGTTGTAACAATACTCACCCAGATGTAGCCACTTAACCCATGCCTTTTGTTTCCCTGAAACATAATTTAGAAGGTAGCCTTCAACCCACTTGTTGACTATCTCGATTTGACCATCAATTTGAGGATGATAACTAGTACTAGGGGTCAAGGTTGTACCTACCAACCTAAATAGATCCTTCCAAAAGGTGCTCATGAACCTGTTGTCCTTATCAGTCACTATGGTTTTGGGTAAACCATGGAGCTTGAATATCTCTCTGAAGAACAAATCTACAACCTGTGAAGCACTGCATTTTGTGGCAATGGAAAATAAATGGGAAAAATTGGTTAATCTGTCCACAACCACAAAGATGAAATCCTTGCCTTGGACCTTGGGAAATCCCGAGATGAAATACATTGATATACTTTCCCATTTATGCTCTGGTATAGGGAGTGGTTGCAATAGACCTGTTGGATGAGTGTGTTCATCCTTTTTCTCCTGACAAGTAGAACATTCCATGATATGGTGCATCAAATCTTCTTTCATGCCTCTCCGTGTAAATCTTTCCCTTACTTGCTTGTATGTTTTGACAAGCCCTTGATGCCCTGCCAATGGTGAATCATGACATGAATGTAATACTCTTGTTTTGAATGTTGACTCGGGAACCAAGAAGATTTGACCCCTATAGTATATTATGTCATCCACAGTCTTGAAGTTATCATCCCGTACTTTCCCATCCATCAACTCAAAAGCAAACCTATTTTTAGAATTTTCCAGCAAAAGATGGGCCTTCCAATCAACTGAAATATATGTCATAGCATAAACTGAAGGTCTCCTAGATTGAGAATCAACCACCACATTGTTTTTCCCTTGACAAATTCAATGTCAAATCCATAGGCTTGGATCTTGCTGACCCATTTTTGTTGTCTTTCATTTAGATCCTTTTGGTCCAAAAAGTACTTGATACTATTGTGATCTTTCCTCACAAAACATTTCTCCCCAACTAAGTATTTTCTATATTTATCCAATGCATGCATAATGGATAACATATATTTGTCATAAATAGTGTATAAAACTTCAGGACCCCTTAGTTTTTGGCTCTCATAGGAAATGGGGTGCCTACTCTGCATAAGTACTGCTCCAATGCCCTCATCTGAGGCATCACACTCCAATATGAAGGGATGCGAGAAATCTGGTAAAGAAAGTACCGTACAAGTGCTCATTACCTTCTTCATTTTTTCAAATGTCATCTATGCCTCTTGATTCCATTTAAATGCACATTTTCTGGTCAAATCTATCAAGGGTGCACAAAGTTGGGAGAAGCCTTTGACAAACCTCCTGTAATAACAACAAATGCCAAGGAATTCTTTCAACTCAGTAAGAGTCTTGGGTGTTGGCCAGTCAAGTATGGCTTGTATCTTTTCTTGATGCACCTATTCTAATTTCACTCCAATTATATGTCCCAAATAAAGGACTCTAGTCATCCCAAATTCACATTTGGACTCTTTAGCGTATAAAGATTGTCCCTTCATAATACTCAATATTTGATCTACATGCTGAAGATGATCCTCGCAAGTCTTGTTATAAATAAGCAAGTCATCAAAGAAGACTAAGATGAACTTCCTTAATTGCTTGTTGAAGGCATGATTCATGCAATATTGGAAGGTGGATGGTGCATTAGTTATCCCAAAGGGCATAACAAAAAATTCATAGTGACCATAATGACATCTGAAGTTTGTTTTGGGCACATTTTGATCCCTCGTTTTGATTCGATGATAGCTAGAGTGCAAGTCTATTTTGGTGAAGTAGACATTGCCATGAAGCTCATCCAATAGCTCTTCTACCGAGGGATTGGGTACATGTTCTTGATAATATTTTTGTTCAATGCACTGTAGTCAATGCACATGCACATAGTCCCATCTTTCTTCTTTACCAATACCACAGAATATGCAAAAGGACTAGAACTCGGCCTAATGTGGCCCATGTCCAAGAGTTCTCTAATTTCCTTTTCAATTTCATCCTTATACTTTTTGGGTGTCTATAAGGAGTAGTAATGACATGTTTTTCTTCTTCTTCCAATTCTATAATATGCTCAAACCCCCTATCTGGAGGTGCTCTTGGAGGAATAGGTTCAAAGACCTTGTTATGACTCATCCACCTGAACTGATATTCTACATTATGTTGCATTTACAATGTCTTCTCTCCTAAAATGGCCTCCATTCACTTTGTTGTTACCACTCTACGTATATTACCCGTCATCCCTCTTAGTATCACTTATCTCCCATTTTCTTCAATAAATGACATCTCCATGGTTTTGTAGTTGGTAGTGATAGGTCCCAAAGTGCTAAGCCACTGAACTCCCAAGATGATGTTGGTATCTGGTAGATCCATCACACATAAATCCTGTGCCAAGTCACGAATTCCCAATGTAAGTTTCATCCCTAGAATATACCTATCAAAAGGCATGGTGCACCCCCTGCTACCTCCACACGAAAGCCTTCAAACTGAAAAGTGGGTATATGCCTTCTTTTCAATAAATCTGAATCAATGAAGTTGTGTGAAGCTCCCCCATCAATGAGTACTAAAACCTTTTGACCTTGAAGCACTCCTCTCATCCTGAAGGTGTTGAATTTAGGCACCCCACTGATGGCAGCTATTGTAACCTTCTTTTCTACTGCAAGGACGAAACCTTCTTATTCACCTTATTCATTCTCTGTAGGGTCTATTCTATGTGGATTTGCTTCCATGTTTTGGATGTGGCCAAAATATTCTTCATCCTCATCATCATAAATCACCTCAATGTAATGTGCCTTGCCTTTACCCATGCATTTGTAACATGGATCCCAAGGTTCCTTGCATGTGAAGCAAAGTTGCTTCCTCCTCAATTCCCTTCTAGTAGCCTCATCCATCTTACCTTTTCCTTTGTCCACCCCCCTTTGATCTCTTCCCCCTTGGTTTATGGGTGGTCTAGAAATAAATTTGGTTTTTGGTACAGATCCCATCAAGTCCCTGGTCCTCCATATGGCCTCCTATAGGTTGGAAGGCTCGAAATACTTGACCCAACCACATAGGGGTTACATCAAACCCTCAGTAAATATCATCATCAATATCGCTTGAGACATATTTGGCACCATTACGACCACCCTATGAAACTCATCTATATAGATCTATGATGACCCAGTTTCCCTGAGTTGTGTGAGCTCCCTAAAATGTAACTCTAGATCTCCCTAATCAAACATGTCAATAAGTCTCTGAGTGAACTTTGTGTAAGAAGTAATCTAATTATGACCCATGGTAGTCATCCCATGATACCACCATTCATGAGCTTTTCCTTCCAAGTAAATGGTGGAAAACTTGATAGCATCCATCTCCCTCATGGGGTTAAGCTGTAAATAAGTGTCCAATTTCTACACCCAAGCTTGCACAATGACCTTGGAAGATCCATCAAAGTATGGAATCTCCATCTTACTTGCACTGCGCTCTAACTCATGGTTGTTCCTGTGATAGTTCTTGGGTCTACCCCTGAACTTGATACCACAATATTGATCCAAAGTGACTTGTCTTCTGAATCATGCACTAAATGCTTCATACTCCATGACATACTCTTCAAAGTTGTCTTCTATTTCACTGTAGTGGTTACCCTGTGGCTAGCCATCCAAGAATGTAGGCATATAGGGTCTAGGGGTGGCTCTACTGTGTGTTGGCCTCCTGGGAGTCCCCCCTCCAAAGCTTTGTCCCTCTGTACGGTAGTGAGGATCCTTCTCATGATGATGTCTATTCCCTCCATGAGAACCACTAGCTTCCCTGTTTGTATGAATGTTAGGGCCATCCCCACCATGGGTCATCTGCATCAAGAGTTGCACAATCTTGTCTTGAATAGCGTTTAATTTCTCCAAGGTCTCCCTCATTTCAGTCTGTCCCCTACGCATTGTCTTTTGGGTCTCCTATAGATGGTGCTGAAGTATAAACTGTGTATTGTCTATGGTGCTTTTCAACTCCTTTTCTATGCTTGCTAAAACCTATGGCTCACTGTCATCCCCTGAACCTTCCATTTCTGCCTTTGGTTCACCTGTTTGTCTTCTATGCCTTCCCATATAGATACCATTGAACTTATCCATGCTCTAATCCTCAGAAGTTGGGAGGATTTAATGCTCTGATACCACTGTAATATTCCCAAGCTGATTTTTGCCTGGAACCAAGGGTTGTTTAATTGTTTGTTTTATTGTTTCAATGTGTTATGTAGGTTTACTTCATCAAGTTGTGCATTGAAGGTGTCTTCTTAGAAGATTATAGCATAGAGATATAGATCATAGCATATAACACAAGAAAATGACAAGATACAAGCAATGGATACCAAGAAAGAGCCAACAACTTTAGATCTGATATTTATTTAGATAATATGATGATCTTGATACAATAGATTTGCAGATATGGATAAATACAAGAAGAATAATCAAGCTGGAATGATAGCCAAACAAGCTCCAAAAATGAAGAGAATAACCTCCAAAGGCACCAAAATCCCCTGGGGAAAGGAACAAGATTGATTTCTTTCACTTCAAGAACTGTATCTAATCTCTCTGGCTAAGTTTCCAACTTCTTGTTGGTTGTAGCTCTCTAATATTTTGGTGTCCCTCCTAAAGACCTCCAAATCCCACCAAAATCACTAGAATAGTATATCGGGGCAAGACAAACCCCTGGATGAATATCAATCTGGTTGAGGGTGTTCTGATCCCTCAAATGGATGGATCCTTCTTCTGTAGTGTGCCCTCCTCCTCTCAAACTCATGCCAAGATCCCAATAAAATATCTAGCAAAGAAACCCTCTCCACAATAGGCTAGAAAAATCTCCCTAGGTCACACAATGAAACCCCAATAGGTTTTGGGACCCAAAAGCTCCTCCTCTTTCCAAATCAAGTGGTTCCTCCTCAACAGGGGCACCCTCATGCTGGAAAACCCCATAAGCTATGCATTACCTCTTTCCCCACTGGCTGAATAACCTGTAGTTGTTGTAGAATGGTGGGGGAGGAATATTGCACCTCTGTGACAAAGCTTGGACCAGGATAGGTGGGATATTTCACCACCGAGCTGATCTTTAGGGTTTGTTATCCGAGAATCCTCAAAACATCTTTGTGCTCTTAGAGCTCAAGATGCAAAAGTAATAATGATCAGAATAATGAGTGAGGCGTCCTCCTTTTCTTTTTATACCCATGTTCTATTTCTCAATTGAGTTAGTTGACCACCTCCTAAGGTTAACTCTTGATTTTCCTCATGTGGTCTTTTCCTCCACTTACTTTACCTTTTCTCCCCAAAGTCACTTTTAAATTATAACATTGTGCTTAGGTGAATGCTTTGAGGTTTCTTAGTCCCCATGACTCATGAGACTATATTCTAGTGGGGAAAACTAGACTACTAAGTCTCTCCTAACCTCTTATCAAGAGGTGGGGGACATCACAACGAGCTTGTCAATGATGGTAGAATTATGCTATGGTTTTATGGTTCGAAAGAATAATTAGCAGAAATCTTCACCAAGCCATTGGGAAGAAATACTTTTGAATTTTAGAGATAACACTTAGGCATAGCTTGTGTTGATTTTTGTAATGGTCGAAATTAAGGGGGAGTGTTAAGTTGAGTAATTCCTCCAT
>ML858887.1:7244-25925 GCA_009831015.1 Picea engelmannii | reverse complement strand
TGCACTATTAGTCCATAAGGTAAAAAATTAGCACAAACTATAGAAAGTGGGTAAAATATTTCTACGAATAGTAAAAATTGACCATTTTACCATACCATTTGAGGTTTTTCACCCACGACATTTTAGGTCATTTTTCCCACGATCCTCAAGTGTCGATTGCGGGAGCTACAATCAATGGAATCAATAACCATCTGGACCAAGTAAGTTCCCATCCTCTCTTATTCAATTTCAATGGTTTAAATTTCATTTTTAGGACCCATTTTTTGAGTATTAGAGGGTGTAACATGGAAACTAGGGTATATGCGAGTGACAGTTCATCGGGTCATGTATATGACCCCATATATGTGGGAAAAACAAAGCATGCATGTGTATATGCAACACTATATGTGACTGTTACCAAGTTAGCCCACGTATAAGTTCATGAACACAATTTTTGAAAGGTTTTAACTCAAAAAATGGTTTCTCCTTTGTAGGATGGTGATTGAATGGAGGGAAAGGGTTCATGAAGAGATAGATGCAATAGTGGGAAGAGATGAAAGGGCCCAACAAGATTTAAAAAGATGTGGCCTTTATAAATTTTGGATTGTCAAGGGAATGAGGGCTCAAGTGAGGTTACTCATGTTGCTAGTAAACTAATGGGATCCAGAGACAAAGTCCTTCAACCTCGATGGGAAACCACTGAATATTGAAGTGGAAGATATATACTTCATCATAGGATTGTCTCATCGAGGTGAGGTAGTGAATATCAAGGCTCGAGGGGCTAGGGTGGTATGACTGTGGAGGAGTACATTTCCACCCACTGTGTTGCAAGCATAGATAAATTAGGGAGCCAACTCCTATCAGGGAAATCGAGAACCTGAGCTTAAAGATAGTTGTGCTTGTACTCACACATATTTCGGTGTCGACCTCATTGCACTAGGCATCAAGATCACTTGTGTTCTATGCGGTGGAGTGTTTAAGATGCACTGTTTATGACTAGTGTACCTCATTGCTAGCTAATATGAAGAGTCAGTTGACATATTGCAAACAAGGGAAAATGGGAAATTTCAGATTTGCAGCCATACTGTCTAGTTTCTTCTTTGAGAGGGTTCCAGGCTTGAGCCCTAGAGTAGATATTACTCCACACGGACAACACGATCCAACCATGTCATGGTGGACCGACAGGATGAGGTGGCTAGGAGGTGGTAGGGTACCAACCCCCTACATTGATGACTATCCTTACGACAGGATCGAATACAGAGGGGATACAAACATGCCTTTGCCATCAGGTTCCGCCTATGGTGATATTGGCAAGAAATGATTTTATGTATTTCATTTTTTGTGTTTTTCAATAAAAATAAAAAACACAAATATTTTTGTATGGTATCAAGTATTAACAATTTATTTGATACACAGATGTAGGTCCACAACATCCAGAGGGATTCCCACGACATCGATGGAGGGGCCGAGGAGATGAGCAAGTGGGTGGAGACGGGGAGAGAGTGCTATAGAATGTGTAGGGGAGCCTGTATCGATTAACTCACATGATTCTTATGGTTCAAGGGGAGGATCTGCCAGAGGCGATGCAACGACAGGTGGTGGGTGTACCTCGTGCGTGGGTGTGACTCTTCCGATGTCTTGCAAATGCCGTAGTGTACTATCATGATACACATCTAGAGCCACAGGTGTAGATGCCATGGTCATATTATATACCATACATATATGTATTTTGAGGGTGTGAGCCCCATTTTGTACTATGACACCATATTTTTTGAACTCGAAAGGATGAAATATAAAAAAAAAGAAATTGGTCTGTGACTTTACTTATATATGTTACAATGTGTAAATCTATGAATGTGTTTTCTTTGCTTAGTTATGTGACAAAGGCCAATCTAAAATATAATTACCATATGCATCATATACATGATTAAAGCTTCTAGGTATATGATTATAGGTAAGAAAATCAAAGTGTCATTCTAAAAGTCGTACCCATGGGAATCATCGGAGTAGATTAGGATCTCACACCCGATAATTGTTGTTCAACTAACATACGACTAACTGGGAGTCCAGACGAACCTCTAAAGACCAAATATGATGTGAAATGACATCACATAATAGCTCTATGACGATGCTATACTCAACCACATTATTCATTGATGGCTCTAGACGAATTCCACTTGAAGATACTAGTTGGCCCTCAGGTGAGTAAATGACCCAAGCGACAGAAGCCATGTTTCATGTATGACAATTGGCACCATCCACAAATCCTAAGTAAACTGAAGACTCTGTTGACATCGCCAACCAAGGGAAAACTTGATAAGCAAGTCGATGACACAAAGGAAAAGATGTATTTACACTAAGATACACTAGTATACAAAAGGTCACGCCCGAGCTTGAGGGCTCAAGCATAATACCTTTTAAGGTAGAGCCCATTTCTGGGCTCATCCAACATATTCTCTTCATAATATTCCAATTCGTAAGCTCCTTTCTCTAAGACACGTCACACGACATAAGGATCATGCCACATGGGGTTGAACTTGCTTGCCCACAATGGTTCTTTGGCTTGGTCATAAAGGAGAACCAAGTCACCCTCAACCTACTTCCGAGGACAGACAAACTTATCGTACTGAACCTTAACATGTCATTTATTCGCTTCGATAGCCATAGAGGCATCCTGACGTTGATCATCGAGAAGCTCCAGGTGTACGAGGCATTCTTCAAGATTATATGTGTCAGGTAGGAGCTCAATTGCCAACATAAGGAAAGAGATTTCACATTCAATTGAAAGAATCGACTCCACACCTTGTACTAACTGAAAAGGAGATAAACCAGTGGAAGTATTTCCAAGGTTCGGTATGACCAAAGTGTAGGGTAAAGCATCAGATGCCAGTTAGATTTACTCTGGTTGATTTGTTTTTGCAAGATGGTCTTGAGAGATTTATTCACCGCCTCTACTTGTCCATTTTCCTAGGGATACTGAGGAGAAGAATAACCATGTTTAAACCCCAGTTTTGATGCTAACTCTTTCATCATTTCATTTCTAAAGTGACTTCCATGATCAGTGACAATCTCTCTTGGGATTCTGAACTGGACTATAATCTGGTTGAATACGAAGAATGTTGCAGTCTTACCATAAGATTTAATGATACACATGGCCTCTGCTCATTTAGTAAAGTAATCCATAGTCACAATAATATCTTGGTGCCCCCTAGCCGAGGCTGGGTTACAGTCCATAAAATCTACCCCCCCCTTGGTGAAGGGACTGATGGTGACGACTGGGTGAAGAGGGGATGGGTGTGAGTGCATTTTTTGAGCGAACAACTAGCAAGGGTGACACTTCTTGACCACTTCAACACAATATTTAAAAATTGATGGCCAAAAACAACCGGCTCGGAATAATTTTTGGGTTGTCGCAAGCCTGAAGAAATGACCACCACAAGCCCCATTGTGACAATCATTGAGAACCAACTTAGCTTCCTCGTGAGTCAAGCAACGACATAAAATATTATATACCCCTCAAAGATACTAAGTATCGCCAATAATAAGGTAGTTTTTATCCTGGTGATGTGTACGTCGTCGACCATCTCTCGACAAATGCTTGGGTAGCTTCAAGGTTTGAAGACAGATTAGAGTGTCTCCATACCAGAGGTTTGAAGATGAGATAAGGAAGATATGTTCATTTGCAAATGAATCATCATGAAAAATTTCCTCATTTAGTCGAGGGAAGTCTAATATCAACTCGAAAAAAAATAATGATTTCTTAGACTTCGCCGAAGCGAAATCGAGATCAAATTCCTGCAAAATAACGACCCAATTATTGTATTCCCCCCCTATGATACGCCTGGTGAGGACATATTTAAATGGATTGATATCCGCAACTACAATAGTTTTGCAAAGTAATATATAATGTCGTAATCTTTGAACCACATGTACGGCGACCAAGGCCAGTTTATATACGTGAGAGTATTTAAGTTCATGACTGACTAGGTTTCGACTGAGATAGTAGACAATGTGCTCATGGAGATCATCGTCCTCTTGAACTAGAACCATACCAACTGTCCCTTCGGACGCGACGATATAAAGCAAACAATATCTACTATAGTCTAGAGGCTCAACGGAGTTTCCGATACCAAAGCTTTCTTAAGAGCATCGAAGGATTCTTGGGCTCTCTCATCTGATATAAACAAAGTATCCTTCTTCAAAAGATGCATGAAGCCTTTAGTTAGATTGTCATAGTTCACTATGAATTGATGCAGGAAATTAGCCTTCCCATGTAAACCTTGAAGTTGTCTAATGTTGCGCAGGGGATGAAATCGAACTATTGCCTCAACCTTCATAGGATCTACCATGATCCCATGCTCAAAAACTAAGAATCCTAAAATATGGCTAGACCTAACACAAAAGCTGCACTTGTGAGGGTTCAACCGAATGCGATAGTAACAACATCTATCAAAAACTAATCGAAGGTAAGCGGAGTGATCTACTCTCTTGCGAGAGTGGGCAACAAGATCATCTAGGTAAGCTTCAACAATATGCTTAAGATTGTGAAAAGAAAAGGTCACGACACGTTGGAAGATTGCTCCAACGTTTTTAAGGCTGAAAGGCATTTTTCGTTATGCAAAGGTACCCCAAGGACAAATAAACGTTGTCTTATGTTGATCCTCAGGTTTGATCTAAATTTTATTGTATCCTGAAAATCTGTCCATGAAAGAAAAGACTTCGCTTCCCGCACACTCATCAAGAATCTGGTCAATGAAAGGAGTCAGGAAGTTATCTTTAGGACAAGCCTTATTCAGGTCTAAAAAAATCATACATACACGGATGGTTCCTTGTTTTTTATTTACAAGAATGGGGTTGGACACCCTTTCATTCAAGGGAATCGGGTAGATGAAACCAACATTAAGTAGCCTCTCTACCTCTTCCTTAATATCAGGGGCCTTCCTAGGATTAACAACTCTAAGACGTTTCCAAATAGGTTTAGCATCCAGATAGGTTTTAATCTCATGTTCGACAATACTGGGGTCGATCCCTGGCATCTCTTCATATGACCAAACAAAAACATCACAAAACTCTTTGAAGAGACCGATGTAGATTTGAATTTCTTTAGGCAAACAATCTGCACCGATATATATGTTCTCAATTTTTCCAGGAATATGAGAGATGTCGATCATGACGGTAAGAGAAATATTTTCCATGTTTCCTTCGACATAAATACCATGAGTGTCTAATGGAACCTTGGCGTGACCGACCTTCTCACTCAAGGTATATCTAAAGTGATATTGTTAGATCTTAACAAACTCTCAGAGGAAATAGGATTGATGATGCATATCGTCCCAAGGCCTATCAAGACCATACATGGCCTCTAAGATGGCTTCATTCGAAGGTAAAGTATTGTCAAGGAAATCATGTGAACAAGATGATTGAATGACCCATATAGGCGCTAGTACATGATCCACCTCACCCGTCTGTGATGAGGAAGGATCCGGGTCAACAATAGCATCAAGAATAGACTGATACACAACCTCTAATGATGACAGTGGCATTTTCATCCCAATGTGCGACTAACTTTCATACGAGATAGTCAGAGAAGGTAGGGTTCAAGTGTCGTTGAAATACAAAATACGAAAAGGAATGAAACTCATAAACGACAAAGACTCACTGGAAATGGAATGAATATGGTGAATTGGAGCCATGAAATCAAAGCTACCCATCAGAGAGGAATACATTCCGACACCAACATCCTGAGTTTCCTAGTGAGAATTGTCGATCACAGGGATCAAAGGTCCAATCGATGCACTAGGACTAGTGTGTGAAAAGGACAACTGATCAATCGTCACTATTTTCCATTCGTGAGGAAAACATAAATTTCGGAAAATAGATGACACAACGACTATCATGGCATAAGTCCAACTATGCCCTAGTAGTAAATTATAGTCGAGAGGCACATCAACCACATCCACATCAACCTCCATTGTCTTCCCAACTAACTGGAACGAAAAAAGTGGGAAGAATTTCGTGGGGTCGAAACAAACGCCCATCAAATGCAGTCAACATAGTCATAGATTGGGATTGGGTCATAGAGCCAATGGATTTCCAACAGGTTAGGGACATCATGCACATCGCAACACCTTCATCAATTACAATATGTTTTATTGTAATTTTTTTCTACTACACATAGATTTGAAAGGCCACATGATAAGGTAAGCACGGCTTAACATCTGTGATGTCAAACTTTATAACCTTCGAACCACACAGTTCTAGAGCTCCTAATGTAGATAACACGACATTCCTCTATAAAGGACACATCTGGAGTACCTCCGAAGTCGACATCGCACAAGGGGTTTGGCCTAGATCTTTGACAATTGAATAGTTCTGGGTGGTTCTCACATTAGGATTGTGGGAAGAGTTCTTTAATACTCCTTTCAGAATATGAGGTGGAGGTTCTAAATTTTCGAACTGCAAGGGTGTTTCCAGAGGTAGAGGAGAGTATGGACCTATAACAGTATGTGAAAAACCGTAATCACGAGATCGAGTGGCTACATCAATCTGATACTTGACCATATTGACACATAGATGGCCACCTTCATGTGTCGAGGGGTTTTGACTCCCGCTCAATGTATTTATGGTGTTGGAGGTCCTCGAGGCCATGTGATAATTATGTGGAAGTGGATTTGTCAGCACAGTGGGTGGATGCAATAAGAGCCTTGAGGCTTACTTTATTTTGGGCATAGGTGTGTAAGGTGATCATCTTTACAAAGTTTACAAGGAAACTTCACCTTCTTCTTTTACTTCTTTCCCTCACCAACATTATTATTCAATCTATCATTGTTAGTGTCATCCTTGGCTTTATTGTTATTTTTCCCACCCTTATGATTATTACCTTGTCCTTTCTTTTTATTCCCTCCTGGTTGCTAGTTACCATTTGGGTTAGTCGAAGACTGCATAGAATGCACATCCGTCGACTGAGTGGGAGTGGAGGACGAAGCTGAAGCTTGTCCTTCTACTAGCTGGCTTAGAGATAAATCTTTCAACTGGTTCATCACCAAGTCTGTAGACTTAACATTTGTAGAACCTTTGATGCCATCGGCATGAGGCCTGTGCTTTTGTCTGGGATCATAATTTGACTGGGGTGCATTAGGAAGAATTTCATAAAACATCCCAGATTGAGCATATATGAGGTCCAATTGTTGGGCTTTGAAAATGGCTTCTTCCTCAGATTTTACTCCGGATTTAGAGACACTCTTCAAAATATAAGGCAATAATGAATTAAGGAACCATTCCAACAGAAACGCTAGAGGAATGTAGACTTTGATCAACCTCTTTCGTCTATGCCACTCTTGGATGTGGTCCGAGATATGCGTGGCTCTATCTTGGCAGAAGGCTAACAAAATTTCTATGCGGACATCGTAACAAATCGACAACTGGAAGTGGTTGAGAAAGACCAGTACCATCTGATTAAAGGTTCTTTATGTTCCCCTAGGTAGCTCAATGTACCATTTCACAAAGATCCCTGTAAGGGTGCATTGAAATAGACTCAAACAAATAGAATCTTCATTCACGGAGTTGGATAAGCCCCATAGATGAAAAGTAGTAATGTGATCACCTGAATATTCACCAAGATTACCTTCAAATTTTGAAATGTCCGAAGGAATCTTGGTGGGGATGGGGGGCCATAACGAATCATGATGCACAATGTCATTCATTAATTATGACAAATCTGGTAGATTAAGCATGGCCAGAAAAGGGAGCCGAGGTTGCGACATCTGAGCCCATGCTCTCGGGAAAGATTGGGGCTGAGGGATTGTAGGCCATCTAGGGTTTTGGTATATGCCATGGCCCTATCCGGTAGGATAATATCCTCCTCCAAACTTATTCATAAAAATTTTTATGGGCACCATACCCGCGAAAGTGGCATGATGAGGGTTATATACGTTGCCCCCGACCGAAGGGATTCTAGGCTAGGGGTTTCCCATAGTGTGAAACTGAATCCCTCCAGATGGAACTTCAGAGAGTAAATGGGGATTTTCCATAATAAATGTGTTCGTCGGAATCGACATGGAGGAAGACGGGATGAAGGATGGAATATAGGAAGTGAACTGTCCGCTTGGTTGAGCACTCCATCCTAGAGGATTGATACTAGGATTAGGCTCGAATGAAAGGGGAGTCCAACCTACAACTATAGGATTTTTTGGGGAATATGACCTCCACCAAATGAGAAGGGAGCATAAGGAGGAGTCATCCCCCCAGGTCCAAAACTAGGATTCTCATTAGCTGTTGGAACGAAGGATGAGAGTTGCGACATCATGTTGGGCATACCAAAAGTAAAGGGATTAGAGGCCAAAGGTATTGACTGAGAATTGTGAATCGACGTACCAAAAAGAGATCCGAAAGGGTTTGTTCCTCTGGGTCCAGTATAACTCACAGGTTTGGTAGCACTAGAGGCAGGGACCTCCGACACCTCCACCGTCGAGGATGAAGGAGTCGAAAGGATCCCATTAATCACAGAAGATATAGGAGTCAAAGAACTCTCCAAGATGTTCAGGTTTGACTCAATACTCATAACTAGATGATCTTGAGTGTCAGAGGTGGAGATATATGTACCATGTTTATTAACTTTATGCCTTTTAGAAGGAAACTTCGGTAAAGGATCAATATGTGGTGGTAACTTCAAAAAACGACGAGACTTGTGAGGAGGCTGGTCTTTCTCCATGATGACTCAAGACTCGAGATATAAAACCAAATCCTAGGGCCAACTAATAATCAGAGAGCACACCAAAATAAAGCAAAAAGGATAATGCACACAAACATGATATAATGGCTGAAAAGGGGCCTCCCTCACTAGAGTAGATATGGCTCACCCAAGAGGGGCCTGAGACTCCCTTCAAAATATTGGAGGTATCAAAATCAGTTATAAGGGCTCTCATGGGCTTAACAACACAATCGGTCAGATCCCCCAGAGAGGCAATCATCCACAAAGGTTGTGTGTTGTCTGACCCTTATCTGACTCAGGGTACCTGTAGATCAACCCCTACAAGTAACCTATGTGGCTACCTATCTCAAGCAACTAGAGTCACCACAATATAACCAACGCGCAGGTGAACAATCGTAAGTCCAACCCACCATATGGGTAGGGTAAAAAATCCTAAAATCTTGAAAGTACCACCTCTCACAGAGGTAAAGGTACACATACATTTAGTTTAATAGCCTTGGAGAAGTTTACTCACAAAATCCTATTCCAAGGCCCTATGTCCTATACTTGTTTGTGTACCCTAAAAAATAAAATCGTTTCTAATCAATTTTAATTAATCAACGTTAACTTTAATGGCTTATGCTTACTCAAGAGGTGTGTTCGTGAAACCGATGGTATTACGACTCAACATATAAAAAGAAGCAAATATAAAAACACTTCTAAGTACTAGTCTTGAATTTCAAAGAGATGGTATGCTTCTAAATGCAATTTTTCCAATGCAATCTCTACAATTTCAATGAAATGCAATATCTCCCAATATGACAAAATCAATGCAAAATAATCAAAAGTGCAAATAAGAAAATATTTTTGTATTTTCGATAAAAATAAAATGCAAGGATTGAATAACAACTTCATAGGCATACCCTACTGCAAGAAAAAGAGACAAGCCAAGCAGGACACCAAGAAGCAAACACTCAGACAAATGTGCAAGGAAAACCAATGAAAAAGATGATAAGAAAGAAAACCGTCCGAAAATTCAACAATAAAAAGGCTTCCTTTCACTCTGTAAGCACTTAACAGTTAGGACAGGGACCCAAGAAGACTCAACAACCAACCAAACTCACCCAACAAATACCAAACTTATCCAACAAGACCAAAGAGATGATGTACATGACTGTTTGAGCATAAATCACGTATATACGCTCCCTAAAAGAAGATAGCTCGCGTATATTAATGTTTGTCAAAGGAAAAACCGCATGTACCCAGTAAAACATTGTTAGGGAAAGGGTTAAGCTAAGAAACTCATATGAAAGGTAAAAAAAAAAGATTGTAAAGCAACAGGCGGCGAGGAAACTCAGGCTAATAGAGAGAAAATCAAAGAGAAAAACACTCCAAACCCCCAAAAATGAGATGAATCCCTAGTATGGTCGCCAATTCTGTTACGAGAAAAATATCTCTATGGCAAGGGGTAAACCACAACAGATGGAATGACACACAAAAATCAACTCTAATCCCAAGTATGTTATATAAACGAAATGCTAACAAGACAAGGCTAAGAGCCCACCTCATCCAGACGTTTAATGAAGATCACCGTTAAGCACGTAACCCAAAGATTTATACCTGCAACTTGTCCTCAACAACCAATATACGCAAGCATATGGTGATAATATATAATGTTAGCATATAAATGAGCATAATCCATTAACACACATGACAAATATGCCCATGGAATAATAATTCAAATATTTGCAAGATATCAATTGGACGAGAAAATAGTATTTTTATTAAAATAATCAATAGAAGTACGTAGGTGAAAAACTTCGACACATATAAGAATCAAGAAACTAAGTTCGTCTAGTTGGGCCTCCACCACTTCAATCCTCCACCAAAGTCAAGATCATATAAAGGAGTCAATGAGGTTCTCCATCACAAAGAATGAAGAGCTTGGGGGTTGAACAAGGAGTTCAGACTTTCAAGGACAAAGGGATGCAAACTCAATATGAAATGAAATTTCTCCAGAGTGTCTTTGTAATATTCCAGATATAAAATAGTATGCATAACACAAAAAATTAGCTAGAAATGGCATATAAACAACGATATAACCATAACAACACCACAATAATACTAGAATAATACCAGAATAACACCAGAAAGAGCACTTTGATTACTGAGAGCGATGTTCACTTTCCTCTTCGAGGGGGCAATCTCCAACAGAGAAGAGCTCTATTACAGTAATATCCAAGAGAAAACTTCTCATACCCTTGACTCCTATTTATACTAAATATTTCTATCAAAAGAACAATCTAGAGGAAGATCCTTCTAGAAGCGAAAGCTTCTATTAGGTATTCTTACATTTGACTTATTCTTTCTTATTGCTAGGCCTTATTACTATTGACCTTTATTAAATGGAAATATATTATTCTACCTACGTGAGGGGTTAGGTCCCTAACATGTCCTCCCCCTTAAAAACAACCTTGTCCTCAAGGCTTGATATGAGGAAATTATTACAGAATGGTAGCTGGTTCCCAAGTGGCATCTGCTGGAGTTGTATATTTCCACTATACTAACACTTCCTTGATGGTTCCCCGACGCAGTCGACGCTCACGCTAGTCCAAAACTACTTGTGGTTGCAGCCAAATGAAACCTTCTTCGTCCAACTCATGAATGTTGGTTTGAGTTTGGAACTTAGTTCCAATTACCTTCTTTAAGCAGGAAACATGAAAAATAGGATTTGAGCTTAGAATGACTGGGCAAAGCTAACTGATAGGCCACCTGTCCCACATGCTTGAGAATGGTATAAGGACCATAAAATCCGGGCACCAGTTTATGACAATGGCCAATCTTGAAAGAATTTTGTTTGTAAGGTTGCAGTCAAAGAAGCACCTGATCTCCTTTTGCAAATTGGCATTCAGAGCGACCTTGATCTACTTGTTGCTTCATGCGATTCTGGGCCATGACCAAATTCCCTTTGAGGGTACAGAGAATAGCCTCTCGAATTGTAAGCGTTTGGTCAACCGCCTAGACCTTAGAGACATCGGGAAAGTATGAGAGAACCGAAGGTCGATTTTTTCCATATACCGCATCAAAAGGGGTCATGCAGATAAATGTATGGTAAGAAGTGTTGTACCACCATTCAACTAGTTGTAACCATTGAGCCCACCAATTTTTCCTTTCCGATGAAAAACACCTCAAATATGTTTCCAACCACTTGTTGAAAACTTCAGTTTGATCATCAGTCTGGGGATGATAAGCTGTTTTGAGATGCAATTGGGTGCCTTGTAGCTTGAACAGTTCTTGCCAAAAATAGCTGGTGAAAGTTGGGTTGCGATCAGAAACAATAGAATGAGGCATGCCATGAAGCTTGAAGACCTGATCCATGAAAAGTTGAGCCACAATGGAGGCTAATGGCTGTTGAAGAGCACATAAATGAGCATACCTGGAAAGACGATCAATTACCACCATGATGACTAATTTATTGCCCAATTTAGGTAAGCCTACAATAAAATCCATAGAGATATCCTGCCAAATAACAGGTGAAATTGGAAGCGGTTTTAGTGTACCAGGAGATTTGACTATTTCGCCCTTGTTGCATTGACAAACATCACATTCAACCAGAAAATTGCGAATGTCATGTTTCATACCATCTTAGAAAAAAGAACGTTTGACCCAGTCATAAGTTTTGGTAACCCTGGAGTGCCCAACAGTGGGTGTAGCATGAAGCTCAAAAAGTACCATGGATTTATGTTTTGACTGTTTACTTAAATACAAATGGCCTTTCTATTGAGGCTCATCATTGAGCCAACAATATCCTGGGGAGAATGGAGAATTGCCTTGAAATTGTTGTATCATATGCGAACGTTTGGGATTGTGTAGCCATTCCCGGTGAAGAACTTGGAGCCAATCTGGTAATATGAAGGAGAGAGAAAAAAGGGACCTTTCATCTTCATATTTTTTGGAAAGTGCATCAACAACCACATTGTCTTTTCCTTTCTTGTAAATGATCTCATAATCATATCCAAAGAGCTTAGTCACCCATTTTTGTTGCTCTAGGGAGGAAAGGCATTGTTCCAGAAAATACTCGAGGCTTTGATGATTTGCCTTATTTTGGAAGCGTTGCCCAATAGATAAGGGTGCCAAAGATCCACGACATGCAGAATAGCCAACATTTCCTTTTCATAGATTTGTTTGCCCAAATGTCGATCTGAGAGTTGTTTACTGGTAAAGGCCAAAGATCAACCCTCTTGCATAAGGACTGCAAAAATTTCTTTCTTGGAAGCATCACATTCAATGAAAAATGTCTTTGTGAAATCAGGAAGGTCCAGGACTGGAGTGGTGCACATGGCCATCTTCAAGGTTTGAAAATTCTAAGAAACTGCTAGATTCCAAGTGAAAGAATTCATTTTAAGGAGAGCAGTGAGAGGTGCCGCAATATTTCCATAATTCTTAACAAATTTGTGATAATAACCTGTTAAACCCAGAAATCCATGCAAGATTTTGAGAGTCTTTGGGTGAGGCCAATCTTGCATAGCTTCAATGTTTTTAGGATCCACCTTGACACCAACCTTGCCAACAAGATGACCCAAGTAGTCGACTTTCGAGGTGCCAAAAGCACATTTAGATTGTTTGAGGAAAAGTTGGTGCTGAGAGAGTAGATGGAGAACTCAATCCACATGAGCAAGATGGGTTGTCCAGATTTTACTATAGATGAGGATATCATCAAAGAAAACTAAGACAAAATGACGAAGAAAAGGATGAAAGAGATGATTCATGAGGCTTTGGAAAGTGGAGGTAGCATTACACAAGCCAAAGGGCATGACTAAAAACTCATAATGGCCCTCATGAGTTCTAAATGCAGTCTTAGGAATGTCTGCCTCGTTCATATGCATCTGGTGGTAGCCATAATGAAGATTAAGTTTAGTAAAGAAATGGGCGCCACTCAATTCATCCAAGAGGTCATCAATGACAGGAATGGGAAATTTGTCTTTAATGGTGAGTTTTTTGAGCGCACGGAAGTCGGGAAACATGCACCAAGAAACTTCTTAATTAAGGACCATGTCCATAGGATAAGAGTAGGGGCTCGTACTAGGGCGGATAACACCCGCGTTGAGCAATTCTTGAACAATTTTCTCAATTTAATTTTTTTGGGAAAGTGATGACTATAAGGACAGATATTGGGAGGAAGGCTTCCTGGTACAAGGGGAATTGAATGATCATGAACACCATGGGAACAAGGGAGTCCCCAGGGAGTGGAAAAAACCACTTGATGTTTAGAGAGGATGGATTGGAGGTCTTGCGACACAAAGGGTGTCTCAGTGGCTTGTATGGCATGGAGTTGGGAAATAATTTCAGAATGACCTTTTTTGAGAATATTTTCCATGCGATGGGAATTGATGATCTCCAGGGAACCGATGATGATGCCTTGGAACTTATATTGTTGGCCCTCCTGGTCGAATTGCATGGTTAATTCCTTAAAATCCATGAGAATGGGACCCAAAGTCCTTAGCCATTCTGTAGCCAACACAATGTCACAACCGCCCATGTCGATAAAAAAATATGAGATTACATGTGGTACTCACCAATTTGGAGATGCACATGTTCACAATGCACTCCACATTTCATGGACCCGCCATTGGCAATCATGATTTGAAAATTATTGACGAAACAAATATAGCAATTAGTTTCTTGGGAAATGCGGTGATGAATAAAGTTGTGGGTGCTTCCACTATCAACAAGAATGATGACCTTCCTATGCTTAATGAAACCAATTAGCTTGAGGGTTTGGGGAGCAGAGAATCCAGTGAGAGCATTTAGGGAAATGACCGATTCTACTTTAGGAGGGTTTGAGGGAGGGGTCATGTCAATGGGTTCAGGTGACACAGGCATAAGGGGAGCCTCAACATTGTCTTCTGAAACATCCTCCGAGATGGCCATAAAAATCTTTTGTTCCTTACACTTGTGTACAGGAAAATATTTTTCATCACAATTATAACAAAGGCCTTTGAGTTGGCATTCAACCATTTCGGCCCTGGTCAATTTTTGGATCTTTAGTGGAGTAGAAAGAGGATTGGGAGTGATTGGTTTAGTGTGAGGAATAAAGGAGGGTTTTCGGTTTTGAGAAGAGACAACATGTTGTGCTTCCTTATCTCTTTTAGTAGCGTCCACCCCACTCTGAGGCTGAGCCATGAGGACATGGGCACTAATCTCATCCTTGAATCCACTGATAAAACATTCTCAGAAAAAAAGCATCATACATGCCCTTTGTACGAAAAGCCAATCGCTCAAAAGAGGCTATAAAGTCTTCCATCATGCTAGGTTGTTTCAACTTTGTCAAACGGCCTAAATGGTTGGTGTTAGTGTCAAAGCATTCATAAATCTCTGACAAAAAGTGTGTCCAAGCCACATACCCTTGGCAGACATTTTTTCTCCATTTCCACCATTGACAACGTTCTTTAACTATATGGAGAACAACATACCAGAGTTTGGCCAACTCATCAGTAATTCCATACAAAGAGAAATAATGTTCTATTTGAGTTACCTAGCCAGTGGGATCTGAGCCATCAAATTTGGTCAAATCCACATACGGAAGGTGTAGGTCATGCTGAAAGTGATGGGGCTGAAAATTCTGGGAATGAGAGGAAGTTTCACGTTTGGTTTGCAAAGGTGGGTCAGATGAGGGAAGATCTGTAGGGATATGCAGCTTGGCGCAGATCATGGTAGTGAATTATTCAAGCTGGGTAGCAAGGTCTTGTTTTAGGTCCTCTATTTTAGCGTTGATGGAGGAATGCATGTTTTTATTGATGGTGGCAATATTGGCACTGATCTGTCTCACTTCTTGTTGGGTTTCTATGAAATTAGAGTGCAAGGTATTGAAGCGAGCTTCCAAGTCTTGGCTATGGGTTTGGGCCATGATGAAGAGGGAACATGAAAAGGGGCAGGTGGGACCACACAAAAAATGGGTTATGGGTAAAGTGTATCACAACGATTAGGGTGATGAGTTGAATCCAATGGGGTAAAGCCCAAATAAGGGTGTTGGAAGGGGGTCGGGTCCACGATGAAAATTTTTGTTGAAAAATGACAGGGATGATTGCGATAAGGGCGAAGAGAGAAATCGAACATGATAGGTCTCAAATAATGGTTCCAACAAGATCCATAATTTTTTTTTTACTTCTGTGGAGTTATACTCCGATCTGAAGAATACTGCAGTGATGAAATTCCCAAATGCTTAACACGAAGAAATGTGTAGTAATTTCACAACCCGAATGCAAGAGACACAGTTGCGCGACAATATATATTGTTTGTTCTATTTTTGTTTTCTTCCCAAGGTTTAGGGTTTCAAGGGTTCTACAGACAAGGGTTTGCCTTGTGTTATAGCTCTATGATATACGTGCGGGGTCCAACAGTAGTACTCGACCCAATATCCTAGGGCACCAAATAAGGAGGCTAGATCGTGCCCTTAACTGTACTACTCGACTACCTAGGTAATATAGAGTATCTTCCCGATTGTTGTTCTTGATGGCACTATAAGAGTGAGGTGACCGATCAATTTATCTAAGGAGGGCTTCAAGAGATCTAGGCTGATCTGTATACAAGTGTTGTTTGATGCGCTACCACTCGAAGGGGTACCAACAGGGGTTACAAGGGTGGCCAACAAATGTGTGCTCAAGTACCACTTGTATTTCTTGCGTGTATGAATCCCTGACCTTGGATTTATGCGCGTAACAATAGATCTCTGTAGCTTAAAGACGCCGGAATACATCTCTACCCTGAAAAAAATTTAACCCACAATTTTTTGCTGAGGAAGGTGCTTTGATACCACTTGTAATATTCCATATATAAAATAGTATGCAGAATAGAAACAATTAGCTAGAAATGGCAGATAAACAATGATATAACCAGAACAACACCACAATAATGCCAGAATAACACCAGAAAGAGCACTTTGATTACTGAGAACGATGATCACTTGCCTCTTCAATGGGGCAACCTCTAGCAGAGAAGAGATCTATTACAATAATATCCAAGACAAAACTTCTCATACCCTCGACTCCTATTTATACTAAATATGTCTATCAAAAGAACAATCTAGAGGAAGATCCTTCTAAAAGCGGAAGCTTCTATTAGGTCTTCTTACATTTGACTTGTTCTTCCTTATTGCTAGGCCTTATTAATATTTACCTTTATTACATGGAAATATATTATTCTACCTATGTGAGGGGTTAGGTCCCTAACAATCTTTGCTCTCAAAGTTGAATTCTTCCTTGCCAAAGATTGGATATGGCCCAATTTATAGCCTTCCAATGGAACTGAAGGACCGAGTCAGAGCGTTTCCAGTATATGGAAGGTGAAGGATCATGGATCTCATGACATGGCATGGAAACCCGACATAATTTTTTATTTTGAGCACTAAACCTGATGTATGCGGGTTTTAGTGGAGCAACATGCATATACACTTGTTGTATAACTGATAGGGCACATATATGTGGAAAAATATGCTTTTTTGGCTCTGGAATTCACAAAAAGGGAACTTCAAGTCTGCATAGGGAAATGGAAAGCCATCCAAGCAAGTTTCATGGATTGAGGCAAAATTTGTTGTAACATAGTCAAGTTATTATAGGCCAGAAGGCTTATGTGATTATTAGGCCAGAGAGCTTAGATGTTGAAGGGAAATGAGACTATTATTGTAATATGTAATATGTAAAAAAGTACATCAATGTTGTAGACTGACCCACAAATGAGTATGGGGGGATAAACTCCACTAGAAAGGGAAAGGGGGCTAAGAGTCTATAAAAGGGTCTAAGCTAAGGGGGTTTAATCCCAATGGAATATTATATTAATATTCCTTAAAAGTATAATTATGGATATAAATATATCCTAAGATTCTAAAGTAGGGACAAGGGAGTCCCTTGGGTGCCATGTGTCTTAAAGGACACATGCATGTATACTTGGGGATATAGTGTAATTCCCATCTTTTGGCTATCATTCATTCATTACTCTTAGATTTCACTCCTCCATGCTACCATCAGTATTGGTACCTGGTATTGTTGCAGGTTGAAGAGGTGAGTTGTCAAGCCCATATGTTGAAGAGACGGGTTGTCAGGCCCATATGTCGAAGAGGCAGGTTGCCAGGCTTGTATGTTGAAGAAGCAGGTTTTCAGGCCCGTGAGTAGTTTTCTTTGGGTGAGAAACTACTTAGAATTACTCCATAGTGCATTGGGCAATAACTACAAGGTTTCGAGACTTCATTTCTGGCTTGTTGCTGAAGCCTTGAAAAGGAAGCGGGGAAGATGAGGGACTATTGAGCAGAGAAGGGGAACACTTCTAGGGGTGGGACATGCATGTGGGGAGTGAGAGACTGTAGGCTAGTTGCAACAGTTGGGCACTTGGACTGAGCGATTCTGTAAATTATTAGAGCTTAGACTCGCTTTAGAATCCGTCTTCCCTGGTAGAGTTTAGCCCCATCTCGGGGGTGACCCACTGCTGATATTATGAGCAGTGTGGTCTATGGTTGGGAGGAACATGGAAGGTCTGCATGCAGTTGGTGTTTATTTCATGAGATAAGTGCCTTTCATGAGCTTATTTTATTTATTGTGTGTATAATTATGGGTTTTTGTTATGGAATTTCTGTGATAATTTTGTTTATACATTATTATTGTTATTTCGCTTAACTTTGTTCAAATGCAGAACATAAATAAAATTAATGGTATCAAAATTCGGAGTTTGGATGTGGCATTTCCCAACAGGGAGCTGGGGATGATACACAGTGGTATCAAAGATCCATTTTTCAACACTTAGCCTTCATGGATCCATATAACAAAGCACTCGACGAAAAGTTCCCAAAATGTAGTTGCAGAGGATGTTTGCAATTCGTTTTTTTAAAATTATAGTAGTGAAATTGAAAGGAATTTCACAAGAAGGTTGGGGAAATTTAACCAGAGAATGGAAATTTCTAAATTTTATTGGTAGAATGAAAAAATTCGGGTTTGTAGATGGCTAAATTTTGAGTTATGATGTTT
>ML858886.1:14852-25925 GCA_009831015.1 Picea engelmannii | reverse complement strand
TTTGCAAAAAGGGAAACTAGTAATAAGCAAACCTAGAACTTGCAGTTGATTTTAAAACTTTGATTTAATGAGATGAGTTAATTTTAGCTTGTTTATGCATGAAAAACTAAATGAAACCAATAAAACGGGACACAACCCCGAAAAGCAGAAAAAAGCAAACGACACTGGTTTCCCCCAGGGGCAGGGTAAACTACTAAAGACGAGCTTT
Source organism: Picea engelmannii (assembly GCA_009831015.1). Classification (NCBI taxonomy): domain Eukaryota; kingdom Viridiplantae; phylum Streptophyta; class Pinopsida; order Pinales; family Pinaceae; genus Picea; species Picea engelmannii. The sequence continues at coordinate 25,717 of ML858886.1, read as the reverse complement.
GTGGATCGCTAACTTTATTACAAAATTAAACTCCTTTCTTTTTATAGACACTTGATCTTTATATTTGAGAGATCAAGTGTTTACAAAGCTTTTTTTTTTAGAAAGAAACTGAAATACAAAGCTCCCGGGAGCACTGGGAGGGTCTTGGAAGAGGCTAAACTTCAAAATTTCAGCAGAACCTCCTTTTGTACCTGTTATATCTGCGATAAAACAACAAGCAATCAAATGCAAAAGATGACCAAAAACACTTTGAAAGTGTCTTTGGTCAACCCAAAAAATTTGCGAAAAATGCCAAGTTAAATTATGCTAAAACATGAGAAAATAACTAAGGAGTGAGAGCTAGATAGCTAACCTCCTTAGGATCTTTTAGGCTGATGTAAAATCAGCAAAGAAAAACAACTAAGACTTGCAGATTTATACTTTAAAATTATGTAAATACTTGCTTACCACTAGCCTAAAAAATACTAGAAAATTAAAGGCTAACTAGAGACAAATTTGGGCTAGATCTAGGAAAGAGATGAAATTCCTTTTATAAACTTTAGATCTAGCTTTTAGAGATGCATGCAACTGATATAGAACAGATTTATCCTTTTAAGATTAGTTAAGTCCTTGCATGCAAAAGAGAACGATAACTTTTTTATAGAAATTTGAGAGAGAAGGGGAAAGAGAAAATTTGAAACCAGGAACTTGGGCGATGGAGTCCAATTGATGTGTTGAAGAGGGGAATCCTTCCGGATGGATGCAATTGAAGGTGTTGGAAGCTTCAAGCTAGAACTTTCCACTCCTCCAAAGTAGAGACCCTGCAAACTTAAGATAACCTTGCAAGCAAACTGTTAAAATATCCTACACATAAACCTTGAAAGCATGCAATTAAAACAATAACAACATGGAATCATAGATTGAAATGTGATAAAATAAGAATTAGCAATACAAACATGTTTACTAATACCTTATCAATGACAAATAATAGTTGCAAGCAAGCAAGATAAGTTTACCATACTCAAAGCATCATTAAGGGAGAGCTCCAAAGTCTTTTATTCCTTATTCAAATAGCAAATGATACAATGTATACTTCTTCCCACGAATTCTAACTAGTGAGGAAGGAGGGGTCGCCTTAGCTTTATAGCTTCAGGTGGTGATAACTTCAATGAGAAATGCGTGAGCTAAGAGGGAGATGCGCATTAGGGTTTAGGGGAGATGTGTGAGGTTGAAGGGGAGTGATGGATGAGTGTAGTAGGGTGATGAGGGAGTGTAAGGTGAGTGAAGGGCGAGTGGAGTGGGGAAGAGTGGAGTGAGGTGGAATATAGTGGGAGTTAGGAGATGCGCATAGGCTTCGGGATGTGTGCCCCTCTTTAGAATGCGACAACTAGGATTGTGGGGTCGAGTTCCCACATTGGGATCTCCCCCAAGTCCACATCATCTCATTGAAGTCGACCTTACCTTAGTTAAACTCGCTCAAGCTTCCAGTCAACTGGGGACATGAGAAAAACATGTTTCAAACATGTTCCCCAGTTCTCCTAAAATCTAGGAGATTAATTTAATTACTCCTTTTCCGTAATTTTCGAGTAAATTTGATTTTTTAGTGATAATAATCACTTTTTTGTCTCAAAAGATGGGAAATAGGAGTTTACATGATACTCTGGACTGGAAAACGACTATAAATATGACATCTGACAATATTTGATGTCATATTTTTACAATTTATTGACTCAAAATTAATAAATTCCATTTTTGCGGAAATTTAGTTAACTCACTGAAAACTTAAAAAAAACCTATCAAACTTAGTCGCAATTTCCAAATGACTCAATCAATCTGTCCTAGTATGAGCTCATATACATTTAGACAATAGACATTGGATTTTCCATGTCAAAACCTGATCGCCAATACATACTTTGGCTTTGGAGCTAGTCTTCTGAGTGAAAAAACTTAGAAATTATTTAATCGCTCACTAAGGCAAGCAAAAAAAATAATTAACAAGTAGAAAAAAAACACTCCAAAGTACGTGCTCACTCCTATGTCTTAGGTGGCCAATAGTTTTTTACAATACCGGCTGAACTCTGAACTCATATGAATACTGATTGCTCATTCTTTGGCGACTCTTCAGAAAATCCAACCTGTGCAAACTGGTGGATAACAAGTCCTATAGAGGCAACATATTAGTGCTACACAGGACATCGTATTAGTCCTATACAAGACAACATATCAGTCATATACATGACAACATATCAATCAATAACAAGACAACTTATCAGTCAAGAACAAAGCAACTTATCAATCAAGAAAAGACAGCGTATATCCCTGGTAAGAAAGGCTGCATATCAGTCCAGAAAAGGGCATCAAAGTAGCACCCAGGCAACACTTAGTCTTTTCTACAGTTTTGGTCAATAACCATAAATTATATCAGCAAAGCCTCTCATCTTCTACAAGGTCTTTTCAGTCGAGTCTAAGTCGTCTTAGCAAGCTCTTTAAGAGCAGAGTATTCATGGTGGATATTTGTAAGTGATCTTATATTATTAATGCAATAAAGGAATATTGTTTGGTGGGGTTTTTCTCCCTGTACAGGGTTTCCCCAGGGTATATGTGTTGTTGATGTGCATGCTTACGTATCTACATGATTATTGCTATTCAGTTATGATTCTATATTGTTGAAATGTATTAAGCTGGAAACAAAGTGTTGAAGAAAATAAAGAAAAAATCTGCATAAGAAATCAAACTCATAATTTAACATCTAGTACATTCCCTACAAACATACTCATGCTTTACTAGATGATATAACTTGAAAAGCATATACAAGTGCATACCTTTGAAATCTTTGTAGCATCGTCCAACATGTCTTTCTAATCTGAAACTATAGTAAAATTGTAAGTCAAGTGATTGTGGCCCCAAAGGTATAGTACTTCTCCAGATGATTGTACCTGCCCGAGACAGTAGATGACAATTTATATCAGCAAGACATTCAAATCAACATGTAAAGCATGAGATTAATGAACAATATTATCAATGAGTATGGCAATCAATTATGACTGAAAAATGACATTTTAAGGCTGAATAAAACAAGCTGTTATAACAAGTGTTTTCTGCAGAAAATTGCAGCCTTATGGCTGTAGCTTTCAATCACTTATATTAGCAAATTACAACATCAAAATATGCCAAGAGTTAGCCCAAAAGATGCGCCCTAGTTAGTAGAGTAAATGAGTAAAATTTAGGAGCTAGTCTAGGGTTAGTTTAGGAGTTATGGTTAGTAGTTTATCTAGGTTAGATCAGCCCTAATGGCTGTAGGTTAGGGTTTGTAACAACAAGTTAAGTAGTGGGAGAGAGGGGACGCCCTAGTAGGGGAAGACTCCTCTAAATGAGGCAAACCAACTTCTAGCAATAAACCTTTCAAAAGATAAAAAATTACATTTCCCAAGGCAATGATTTAATATCTCCAATGCAAAAAATGTATGACTAGTGCCTTTACTATTGGGTTAATGGAGTCAAATAAAGAAAGATCTAGAGAGGCTACCTCCTTGGGGGTGTAAGCCCTTTTACTTCCCAAGGCAAGTTTCTCTAGCTAGGGTTTAAGCTAACAGGGTGTATGCCCTTATACTTCTCTTAGCAAACCTTTGTTCAACCAATAACATGAAGCATAAAATGATGAAGACTATGGTGGGGGTGTATGCCCTTGTACTTCCTGTTATCCTCTAGCCTAGGGATAACTAAGGAGATTATGTTTCGAGGCCCACAAGTACTAGACATGGAGTACCGAGAGCCATATTGACTTGAGCCTGGCCCTGAAGGGCCCATCTTTCTTCTTCAGCGCCTCCATCCTGTTGGCAACAACAACATCCATCCCATGGGCCTGGTCCTGAAGCAACATTGGGTCTTGCTCCATGAGGTAATGAGTCTGGGTATCATGGTATGCGTCACTCTGATTCTCAAAACATTTGAATATGTGCATTTAATTCTCTTTTTGCTCCATGATGTGTGCTTGGACTTTATGCCTTTTGACTTGTCCATACCTGGGGGTGTAATAGAACACCTTAGCAAGTTGGTTCCCTTAGGAGTGAGTTTCCACTGGATGGGTTTATGAAAGGTCATCGTCCATTCCCACCATACTTCAGAGCCTTGACGTCATCATTCAGAGCCTTGACGTCACCCAGTTGAGGTATCCAGCTTGAGGATGGCTTTGGTTGGCACGTGTGGCAGTTCCAAAGGGTTTTTGGGCCCCAACGTTTCACTTGGAGGGCTAACGTTCCAACAAGGAGGCTAACGTCATCCTAGGAGGGGCATGGCGTCACCCTAAAAAGCTAAAATTAGGGTTTTATTTGACAAATTTGTGTAAAATTGGATTTTTCATGTACACTGTCCATGTCGGCCTTTTTGACCCAATTTTGTAATTAAAGGTCATTTTGATTGTATAAATAAGGGATTTGGCCCTTTTATTTTTTCATCAATCTTTGACTCACACACGTGAGGTCTGAAATTCGACTCCCTTAGGGTTTATTGGCTGAAATGAAGTGGTGTGCAACTCTTGGAGGAGGCTTATTTTGGTATTTTTTGGCATTTTATTGCTGGAAAGTCTTCAACCAGGCTATTAGCTAGATTATTCTTGGTGAATGTAAGTGAATTTCTGCAATTCTTCTTTCCTTTGAATGGTTATAGTATTTTTCTTTGCATTTTACCAAGATTATGAAATTCCTAGCTTAAAACCCTAGGAGATCAAGCACGTGTTATTGTCCTTGTCTCAATAGCTTTTCACCTACTAGACTTTGCTAGAAAACCTATCCTTTGAAGCATGTGCTAGAGCCCTACCATTGTAGCACTCTAGCATCATTTGCTTCATCAAGCCTTTATTTACCTCAAGCTTGAGCTAAAGAAGAAGGAAAATCGTTATGGCCTAGGGTTACCTACTTCCTAGTAGCCGTTTTCCTTCTAGGGTTTGTTGATTGAGGCCTCGGGTTACCAACACCTCAACTATCATCCCTCTTGTCCTTAGCTCACACATTATCATTTGATTCCTTCAAGATTCCTGCTGCAAAAAGTGACTCCATTAGCCCTAAAGACATTGATCTAGACCTCATACTTGATTGATTGATGAGAACAAACCTTAAATCTTATACATCAAGCTATTTACTAACATTTCCTAACCCTAGATTAGACTAATCCACTAACATTTTTGCTTCTGTTACAAAAGTAAGCTACAACAAATTATTACAGCAGTAAAAACTCTTAAAAGCAATTAAAAAATGTTGATTTTTACATTGCTTCATTAGCTTTTGACAAGTGCTAGCATAGTGCTGTTGTTAGATTATCATTTTTGGTCATTATGAAGCTTGTTTAAGGCATTGATTGTGAAGCCATCATCATATATATATTGCTGTTATAAGATTTCTGTTTGCTTCTTCTTATATCAACTTATTTCTTTCATTGACAAGTCCAAGGTTTTATAAAGAACTAACATCAATTGTACTTGCAAAAAATAGTGCTTTCTTGTTGCTTTGTTCTAGGCAGGTACACTTAAGCATAACATTGCTTCATTTGTTGAAACTTTGGGACTTTCTGATTGGCGTGACTTGTGAGAGGGGATAACTTTTCTTGATACTTCAACCTTTGCCTTCTCAAACCCCTAGGTCACCGGGGACGTCTCCCCTGGGCTTTCACCCCTAAGTAGAAAGAGGTGTCTTATTAAAGTGACAATGATAGGACAATCTCCTGTTACGCCAATTTGCCCTCCTTTACCCTTTCCCTTTTGGACAAGTACAAATTGTGCAATAACACTTCCCACCTAGCTCCTAGCACAACAATCCTTGACTTGAAAAAATGATAGCATAAGAGTAAAAGACCATACCAAAATCAAGAATGATGCTAAGATAATCAACCATAAAAGCTAAAAAGCATTCATCCAAGGCTAGCATTGTTGAATTTTAATGGTTAGCTCATGCACATGTGGTTTATTTCAATTTAGCATGTACTTGAACCATAAACAATGCAACAATACCATACACAAGTGCTGTAGTAACCAAGATCACAAGAAGAATAACCATGCACAAGAACATAAGAGTTTATCCTGGGAAAACTGTTCTCAATCAAGGGAAAAACCCAACAATCCTTTGCTATAGAGTCAAGAGAAGATCCCCCACACACCAAACCCTAGAGCACACAAGAGGGTGCTACTAAGACCTTGAAACTTGCGCCCAAGAGAGGTGCGCACTTCAACCGTACAAGTAGGTCTGAAATTATGAGATGACAAATGAAGTGAGTGAGATCCACAATGGGGATCTCCTCCTATTTATACAAGACCTGACACAACAATAGGTGTGTCTATTGGCACAATAGGGTCGACCTCTTTAACTGAATAATATAGTTAATCATTACACAATATTAATTATCTTTTACATGGTGGGGTCGACTTGTACCCTTTACAATACAAATTAGGGTTACAATAAATCTTATTCTCAAACAATATAGCAATGATCCACACATCCTCTAGTGCTCAGCCACTAGGGACACACCCACCTGTGCTCACCACAGGGACGTCACTCTCAACAGATTAACTTAACTGAGTCCACAGGAGTACCATCTCAAGCCGACTCAACTAAGTCCATAGGAGTACAAGGCAGGAGACCATTTCAAGCCGACTCAACACAGTCCAGAGGAGTACAAGGAAGGAGACCACACGTCATCACAACTCAGTCTAGAGTCTGACGTACATCCATCACATGGGCACACCCAACACATGTCTCTCTCATACAGATCGTCTCAACTCAGTCCAGAGGAGAACGACTTGGAGAATGTCTCATGAAGCTGCAATCAAGAACACTCCCTCTCAGTTAGGGAGGCATTCTCCACCAAGCCAAGTCTCTCACGGAAGTACTCGAACTTCCTCCTGGCAAGTGGTTTGGTGAAGAAATTTGCAACTTGCTCGTGTGTAGAAAGGTACTGCACATGTATTGGTTTCCTCTACACCATATCTCTGATATAATGGTATTTGATCTCAATGTGTTTCGATTTATCGTGAAACACATGATTCTCGGAGAGCTTCACACAACTTTGGTTATCGCAATGGATAACGGTAGAATCCATCTCATGACCAAATAAATCTGCAAGGAGCTTGCAAAGCCACACTGCTTCGCGAACTGCCACACATATTGCAATATACTCTGCTTCTACGGTACTCAAAGCCACACAAGTTTGTTTCCTGCTGCACCAGGAAACCATGGCAGACCCGAAAGTAAAACAACAATCGGATGTGCTCTTCCGGTCCACTTCGCTCCCTGCCCAATCTGCATCGACATATCCCTGCAATCTCATGTCTACACCGGAGGCATATCTCAGGCCATAACCAACTGTGCCTCGTAGGTATCTCAGCACATGCTTCATTGCTATCCAGTGTGTCTGTCTTGGCTGACTCATAAACATGCTGAGTACACTCACTACATAGCATAGCATCTTGCCAAACCTGTTGACCTGCTGCTTCTCCATGACAAGAAGGCTCAGTATCAATGATGTGGCTCATAGTTGAAATGTAGCTCGAAAATCTCTGTGGTCTCTTGCTCTCTCGGAATGTACCACGAGGAGCTGCATGTTCCTTTGCCTCCTGCAAAGTCTTTCGAGCCCAAGCAAGCCAATTATGGCCTACTGCAATGTCTTTGGGAACATCAACTGGAGCTACGAGATCAACTGGATCAGTAACTGTCTTCGTCTTCGTCTTCGTTTGGAACTTCGAAAGGCTATCTCTTCCTCAAATGTGACATCTCTGCTAACCTCGATTTGTCTCTGACTAGGGATGTATATCCGGTATGCCTTTGAAGATTCACTATACCCCACAAATGTACCCTTTCTACCTGAAGGGTCTAGCTTGGTCCCATTCTCCTTGGGTACATGAAAGTATACTGGACACCCAAATATCGTGAATTGTCCAACCTCAGGCTTCACTCCGGTGAAAGCTTCTTCGGGAGTCATATTCTTCAGAATATGATGAGGACTCCTATTCTGAACATATACTGCTGTTATGGATGCCTCTGCCCACATAATCATAGGTAGATTATGATCATGTATCATTGCTTTGGTTGCCTCAATAATGGTTTTGTTCTTCCTCTTTGCAACCCCATTCTGTTGAGGGTTGTAAGGAACAGTGTACTCCCTCTTGATCCGTGCCTCAATACATAAATCACTGAAATCCCTGGAGGTGTACTCTCCTCCATTATCTGATCTCAACACCTTGATCCTCCTCCCGTTCAGGTTCTCAACCTGAGTTTTAAACTCTTGAAATCTCGCAAGGACTCGTCTTTGGTCTTCAAGAAGTAAATCCATGTCTTCCGGGAGTGATCATCGATGAAGAGAACATAGTACAAATACCCGTTCAAGGAAGAAACAATCATGGGTCCACAAACATCTAAATGTATCAAGTCCAAGATCCCCTTGGATCTACTCTCACTGCTCAAGAAGGACCCCTTGACATTCTTGCCAAGAGCACAACCTTTGCAAATGCCATTATGTTGAACATGTATCTATGGAAGGCCTGTTACCATCTTCCCTAGAGCAGGAAGGGTTCTGTAATGTAAATGAGCAAGTCTCCTATGCCATAGATCGCTTAAACTGATAGTATCATGTAACGGGGCCTTGACTGGTCAAACAATCAATCTGTATAAACTGTTTTCTCGAACACCTATCACCCGGGCATAATCCATGTGTGAGTTCTTGTGCCATGCAAGAACCTTTCTTTCAGCGAAGGTAACCTTGTAGCCTTTATCCTCTAAGGCAAAAACATAGACAAGGTTCGTTTTCATCCCATATACATATAGTACCTCACTTAATTGAAGTGGTATGTCAGAATCTAGTTGGAAGGTAGAGGTTCCAACTCCTTTCACGGTATATCTGGCATTATCACCAATTACAACCTGCAGACGAGACTCTTTCTCTACAAGATTTGTCAGGTTTTCTATATATCTAGTCGTGTCTGGAGGCACCACTGTCAATCAACCAAATGTCACTATCTGTAGGAACCGTACTTGAGAGTACTGATATGAAGAAGAATGCTTCATCTCTCTGAGGTGGTTCTGAATCAATATTGGCAGTGGAGGCATGCTGTCTTCCTTTCTTTTGTGTAGGACAATTCCTCGCCATGTATCCATGTTTGTCACTTCTGAAACACTGAATCTTTGAATTGTCTTTTCTGTGTTCATGACCTGGAGCTGATGAAGTTTTCTTGTCTTTGAATGCTTTGCTGAAACTTCTTCTATTTCTTCTTCCTTTCTTTGTATGAGAAGCAAGAGCAAGATTGTCATCATGATGGGAGTCTTGCATTCCTCTGGCTATAAGTATAATTTCCTCCCGAGTCCAGTCTGTCCATAGGCGATCAAACTCAGGTAGATTTTCTCTTCCACTGATACTTTGAAGAAATGGTTCCCAATGTCTTGGAAGAGAATTGAGAGTAGTCATGACAAGTTCTCTGTCTGTTATGGTTTCTCCAATGGCACCTAAATGATCTTTGATCTTTGAAATCTTCATGAAGAAGGTGGCAATTGTGTCAGCTTTTGTCATTTTGATATGTTGGAGATGGTTCTTCATTGTAAGAGCTCTGATTGTGTTGTTGCTCTCAAACATCTTCTTTAATGCATCATACATCTCATAAGTTGTTTTCAAGGTAGCAATATGAGGTAGTAGATGATCTCTGACTGAATAAATGATTATCTTCCTTGCTTTGACATCATCTGCCTTCCAATCATCCTTCTCTTCACCGGTAGCTGATTTTGGTAGAGTCTTTTCAATCAAACTCAATAAGTCATCCTCTTCCAGAGTGATTTGTAGTCTTGATTGCCAGGAACTGAAGTTGCTTGATCCGTCAAGCCTATCTTCCACCAAAGTTTTGTTCCTCATGATTTGCAGATTCTTCACAAACCCTAACAGCTAGGCTAGGAAACCTAATGATTAGGCTTGGATAGCAACTTTAGGTTTCATTGGACTTATGACTGCCAACAATAAGCCTTGGAAAGTCAGAGGAACCCTGGTGAGCTGCAAAACTCCTTCAATGAGTTGCAAAAACCATAGAGGCTGAAATTTTGTAGAAACCCTAGGGGTAAAAAATAACAAATACTCGGAATTGCAATATGAGAGTTGCAGGAGGTGCGCTGAACGAGGTCGTACACTCCTATGCAAAAACTAGCCCCAATGCTCAAGTGGAAGGTGCTGAAACTGGGAAAAGATGGAGGGTCATTTTTGCAGTTGCAGCAAGAAGGTGACATCTAGCTCTTTAATAGCTTGTGCAATGGCTCTTTAGGAACTCTGCTTGGATACCATGTTGAATTTTAAAGTTTAGCTCATGCATATGTGGTTTATTTCAATTTAGCATGTACTCGAACCATAAACAATGCAACAATACCATACACAAGTGCTGCAGTAACCAAGATCACAAGAAGAATAACCATGCACAAGAACACAAGAGTTTATCCTGGGAAAAGCCTTCTCAATCAAGGGAAAAACCCAACAATCCTTTGCTATAGAGTCAAGAGAAGATCCCCCACACACCAAACCCTAGAGCACACAAGAGGGTGCTACTAAGACCTTGAAACTTGCGCCCAAGAGAGGTGCGCACTTCAGTCGTACAAGTAGGTCTGAAATTATGAGATGACAAGTGAAGTGAATGAGATCCACAATGGGGATCTCCTCCTATTTATACAAGACCTGACACAACAATAGGTATGTCTATTGGCACAATAGGGACGACCTCTTTAACTGAATAATATAATTAATTATTACACAATATTAATTATCTTTTACATGGTGGGGCCGACTTGTACCCTTCACAATACAAATTAGGGTTACAATAAATCTTACTCTCAGACAATATAGCAAGGATCCACACATCCTCTAGTGCTCAGCCA
>ML858886.1:0-10909 GCA_009831015.1 Picea engelmannii | reverse complement strand
TTTTATCTTTCCAGTTTTGATTTCTTATACTGCCACTGTTTTCTGTTATCCTATATGCTGTCTATGCTTCAGATCTAAAGTAACTTTGCTTAGAAAATTTAAAAGTGACTGCTGTTTTCTATCTTATCCTAAAATCTAACACAGATGATGGCAATGTCACCCACAAACACCTAGTGGAAATGAGAAGGCTAGCTTGTGGTGAGACCCCCTTTCTTTGAGCCATGCAACTGAGAGCCATTGCCTTGGTTTGGTGACCAAATGATGACAATGTCATACCACTAGATATTCATGGACGTGATAGGTCGGCTCGTGATGAGACCTCCTATCCTTCAACTAACTTTTTAAGCATTCTTTATTATATTGTGGGTCCCCTTTACTCAAAGATAAGTGTTTCACTGCTTTCTTGGGTGATCCCTAGGCGAAGCATCTGGAAGGTTTATGCAAGGCTTTTATCTTTTACCCAACATCAACCCCTCTGGGCCTTCAACCCCTTCTTCCCATAGAATGAGGGATAACCTCTTCTTGGGTCAATACACCCTAAAATCCCAAGAGATATGGAAATGGAGGGGAATATTGATGAAAAGTGGTAAGTATGGTTGGGAACGGTACAATGGCTCATTAAGGGAGTTCCTAGTAGCAAAGCCATTCCTAAGGAAAATCACTAACTAGGGCACAATGTCAACCACCAAGGTGAAGCATGGAAAAAGGCATAATGTCCAAGCATATATCATGAAATCTAGAGCAATCTAAGATACAACATACTCAATTGGCTTAAATATTGAAATGATGCTCACCATAATAATGACTTGTACCTCATGGAGCAAGTCCCACTGCCTTCCAGAAGGCAGCTGATGTGGTGGATGCCATTTGGAAATCTGTGACCATCTGTGGTGGTGAGAGGTATTTCCATCTGTGCAAAAGGGTACTGTTGGTCATGTCGTTTCTCGACACTCCATATTTGCAGCCTAAGGGCCTCGAGACATAATCTCCTTAGTTATGCAGAAAATGGGGATAACAATATCAACATATTTCACCACAACAGGATCCTGTGAGGAACCATGGGTAGGCATGGATGGCATTTGTGTGTCCATTAATTGTTTTCATTTTTTAGCAAGAACTGTTTCAAGAGTAGGAGCTTCTACATGGTAAAATGAGTTGAAGTAATAGAATCAAAGTTAGAGGTTGCAGCTTTAGAGGCTTTAGGGACAACAGGTTCCAAGATTGGGTTCCTTCATCCATTGTTACCAATAAAAGGTGTAGTACAAGCTAGGGTCCACCCATCATTAGCAGGTGGGATGGTTGGGTTGGTCTTATATATGCTCAGGTGAGGTTTTAATTTTGGTGGAAATGGCAAAAAAGGTGGTTTGTCATTTGGATCACGGATGTACAAATGGCTTGTTTGGGTTAATTAGACAAATTCGTTTGCGTTTGCATCAAAATGTACAAAACATTTGATTTTTTTCCTCGTGTCACCCCCTCATACATTTCTCGCCCTAATGGCCCGTCCCCCTCCATGGGGACAAGATCCATGTCTCTAGAAGCTCATCTAATAAACCAAATATAAATGCAGATGCAATTTACAATCAACCTTATAGCTCCAATATGCTCAAGCAATCATACATTAAATGAGTTAAGTATGAAACAAAACATTAGATCTATCTAATGCATTGATTTGGGATCCATTCATAGTTGGTTAGGTAAATAGTAAATGAGTGAGGGAATTATTGATGTTTGTAGCATCAGACAGGTACTTCCACGTTGGCTTGTGGCTAGCATGTGGAAGTTGTCTTGAATGCCTCTTAGAACCTTTAGGAGATTCACTTTATTAAGTGAATGTACTTTTGTAATAAAGCTAGTTTGATTTAATTAAATGCTAAAGTAATTGACATTAGGAATTAAATTAAGTCTTAGCCATTAGATTGAAAGTCAACGAGAGATTAGATCTTAGTCGTAGATCACTTTAGAAGATCTAGGGTTTTGGATTTAGGGTTAATTCAAGGTTATAAAAGACAACCTAGGTGAGAGGAGTAGATATAATGATGGTACACAAAGAGTGAGTGAGCACTCAGGTGTGCAAGTGCAGGGGCTGAGGAAAGGAAGCAAGGAGATAGCAACCAAGAGGGCTAGACTATTGCTGTAGTGCATTCCTTAGAAGGGCCATTATCCCAGGACGGGAGCCCACATTTTATTTTATAAAATCATCACAAATCCGGTTTTCCCGCGAGGGTTTTTTCAGGGGTTATTTTCCCATAAATATCTTGTGCAATGTGTGTGGTTTCCGTTTTTGCTTCTGTTAATTATTTCATAAAGTAACCTAACTGTGCTTTAATTCAGTAAATGTGTTTTTTTCTCGAAATTAACTGTCGAATGCTAGGTTTACAAAATTCAACATGGTATCAGAGTTGAGACTCTTACGGAAACCAGGTTCTCGAGGTAGATTTGTAGCAACGAGAAGTTTGCAGTCTGTGGGAGAAATTTTGTAGGCTGCGGGCTTAGTTGCAGGGTTAATAATCAAAAAAGAAGAAGAAAAGAGACAACATACTGTATGGCCTCCGTATAGATTCGTACGCCGCATGACTGAACACGTTGTAGATCAGCTGAGTGTGAGTTGAGTCACGACTGCTGAAAAGAGCATAGCGACAGATTCACGTAGAATTGCCAGACAGGGCGAGTGCGGGCTAGAGCTGCTGGCGTGAGCTCTGTGAGAGAATTTGTCGGCTGAGTGGAATTTGTGGATGGGCTGAAAGTCACGTGAGAGGAACAGTCTGCAACAATAATCCACAGGCTATTGAATAGCCGCGGAAGATCTGAAGGTGGTCGGGCTGAGTTTTGGTCGTGTGGTTAGCAGCAGACGTCAACAGGCATGCAAAGGAGTTGCACAAGGTGGTTGCAGACTGCAGGGAGCCGAGGACGTATGGTTGAAAGAGGATTGGGATAGTTGCTAGACCAACCACCTTTTTTTCTACATGGATTGGGCTATTACAACTACACAGGGCGATTGAGACAACATGCTGCTGGAGGTGGCTGAGGGTACTGTCAGGAATAACAATTGGCAGATTTGGGACAGGTGGTTGGGTGAGAGGTTTGGCGGATCGATGGTGGAGGTAGCCACCGTAGCAGCCGCGACAACAACTGGAGGTTAGCCGACTAGAGGCCTTGGCTGTTGGGAAGAGAACTAGATCAACCGAGTAGAGAGAAAGGCAACAACGTGTGCGGAAGAAATTGCGGCAGTAATTGTGTGGAGGTGGTTAGGAGAGCAGTGGAGCAGCTGAGCTTCACGGAGAAGACCGCGGGCTGGGAGAGAAAGTCTACCGGCATCCACTCGAGCAGAGAGCAAGCCGCTAGTTAGTCCTTATGACGGTAGGAGCTGCAAAGATGTAGGGCAAAGAGAGCCGGTAGATGGCGCAACAACCAGTGGTAGACGCGGGCTGAGAGAAGCCACAACAGTCGTCGTAATTTTTGCAGCAACCGTTGATATTCGCTGCAGCTGACAACAAAAAGAGGGTTGCAGATCGTGCAAGGCAGGAACTAACATCGGAGAGGAAGAAAGGCGTGGACTTAGAATTCTAGGCGGGGACAGATCTGGAGAGGTGATGACTGGAGCAGTTTGCACGTGAAGCTTCCTGAAGAAGAAACCAACAGCCGTCGACTGCAGATATGCTGGGACGTGGGCGCTGAAGAGCAACAACCAAAGTTTTGGGTTGCTGGAACAGTCGGTCGTGGAGTCGAGCTGAGGTCTGTGTGGGTACAATAGCCGACAAAATCCAAAGAAGATCCGTTGACCAAGCCAACCACCAATAGAATTGACTCAACAGAGGTCGTGGGTAGCCAGACCGCGACAGCAGCCAGGAAGGCCAGGAAAAATTTCGGGAGCCTAGGGTAGCGGGTAGTGGGCCTAGGAATTTCTTGGCAGTAGTTGGGCAGCCCGAGAATTGTTTGGGCAACGAACAACAAATCCGGGCAATAGGTATCAGGTCCCGGGTAGTGGGTCTCGGGCTGGGATCTAAACAACTAGCAAAAGTCTTCGAAGATGGGTTCGAGCGAGATGGCTGGGATAGTTTTCGTGTCTAAGGGAGCTGTCAAAGCAGCCATGATAGCAGATCAGATAGTGAAGACATAGTCACTTTTAGAGAGTGGAAATACCTTCCTCGCTAAGATGGAGTATTGATCTTTGTTGCATTAGATAGGTACTTCCACGTTGGCTTGTGTCTAGCACGTGGAAGTCGTTCTGAATGCTTCTCAAAACCATTAGAAGATTCACATTATTAAGTGAATGTACTTTTGTAATAAAGTGAGTATGATTTAATTAAATGCTAAAGTAATTGACATTAGTAATTAAACTAAGTCCTAGCTATTAGATCCAAAGTGAATGGGAGATTAGATCTCACCGTAGATCACTTTAGGAAATCTAGGGTTTTGGACTTAGGGTTAACTCAAGGTTATAAAAGACAACCTAGGTGATAGGAGGAGACACAGTGATGGTACACAAAGAGTAAGTCAACACTCAGGTGTGCAGGGGTAGGGGCCGAGGAAAGGAAGCAAGGAGATAGCAGTCGGGAGGGTTAGGCTATTGCTGCAGTGTATTCCTCAGAAGCGCCATTATGCCAAGACAAGAGCCCTAATTTTATTTAATAAAATCATCACAGATTTGATTTTCCCGCGAGGGTTTTTCCGAGGGTTATTTACCCAGAAATATCTTGTGCAATGTGTGTGGTTTGCGTTTTTGCTTCTGCTGATTATTTCGTTAAGTAACCTAGCTGTGCTTTAATTTAGTAAATGTGTTTTGCTTGGAATTAACTGTCGGGTGCTAGGTTTACAGAATTCAACAGGAATATGTTGGCAGGTAGGGAGATCAATCATGTATGCATAAGGTGGACAAGGGCATCAGTTTTGTGTAAACAGTATGCAATATGACATTGGGCATGAGGAAGAAATCATTTAATTGCAAATTATAATATAAAACTGCTAGTCATGTGCATGATGATTCCATTCACATTGTTCATGAAAAGATCAAACCATCACATAAATATAAGATAGATTTTAAATTAAGCTCAATATAACACAAAAGAGGCCTCACACATTCAAATTAATCACAAACATGACTGGTGTGTAATGGTTATGAATAGGCTCAAATTTATATGAGTAACAGGGTTTAAATAAGTGAAATATTGTGCCCATAATACAAGCAATAAACAACGTGGAACCTGCCACATTACTTCAATGGGAAACATAACCTAGGAATGGAGTTTGCTAGCACGTATAAGGTAAGGACAGAGGTTGGGAATTGGTGAAACAAGCCAATGATAGGCTACTCAAGCTTGAGCATGTATTTTTTGTTCAGCATCAAATGCAATGAGGTGAAAGGTGTTTGGATTAGAGCTTGCAAGTGCTAGGCAAGTCATGATCTAGGAACAGGCCTATAACGGAATAATATCGAGCACAAATTTATTGGAGTAGAAATGAGAGCAGATTAGAGCAATTCAATCCCAAAACAAACAGCAAGACAATAATGAAATAAGCGGTGGGTTCACGGCCATAGGGCCATTCTTTTGTGCAAAGAAAGTCAATGTAACCAAAGTTGTCACACTCAAACTTGGCAAAGACTTAGCTGGCCTGGGGCTTGGCAAGAGGTGACTCGGAAAGACTCGTAAAAGACTGGACACATACAAAAAAATCTCATAGTAAATTTTGTGCACAAAAAAATATACTAACAAAATTTCCAATCCATATAAGATATAAAACCACAATCTATGCATAAATTCATAAGATCACCCATAAAATACCATAATACAACATTTGACAGTCGATTTTTGTTTACAAAACATTGAAAACAGATGCAGAGCCTGCAATCAACTCCTTACTTAAAAGTTAAGATGGCTATCTGTGTAAGAGAAGTAGATTCGATACTTCAAATATTTTCTATATGAAGTTTGAAGTTATAGACTTAGCTCATAACTAGAATTATGTTGAGAGCTAAGAAACAGGACACGTTAAATTCACAGTTGCAGTACACTTCTGATTTTAATTCCTTTGCCGTCCGTACACTCAGCCACCCTGTCCGTACTCTCAGTCGTCGAATTGAGCTGCTTTCTGCTGCAGGTTCCGTCCGTACGATTGAACCGACTGACAAATTAATCACCCACACACTCAACCGCCGCCATCTGTACTGTCAGCCATTGAATTGAGCCACCTTCTGCTGCGGGTTTCGTTTGTACTATTCAAGCGATTGCCGTACAATTTCTCAGCAATTGCTCTACAGATTTAGTTAATTACTGGTCCGTATGAATCACAATTTTTTGCCAATTTCTGAACAATTCAACGGCCATACAATTTTTGAGTGATTGCTGTACGGATTTAATTAATCACCCATCTGTACAAATGTTTTTTCGCTTCCATACAGGTTTAATTGAACCATACAAATCTTCTTCTTGGCTTTACGGATCATTTGTACAATTCCTTTTTCCTGGCTGTGCGGACCCTTGACTCTACAATTATGTCCGTCTTTTTCTCCAAATTCTCTAGCATGTTGACACAATACTTTGAAATTTACCTAGGGCACAATTACTGTGGCTTTGATACCATGTTAAACTATGCTATGGAGAATATACAAGAGACAAGCAAGAGAGTCCCAATGAGAGATGTATTATATCAATGTGTGTAAATGTCATTTATTGTATACGACATATTTCCACTTTATGATATCAAATAGAATTGGAACGATACAGAGAGAAGATTAGCATGGCCCCCGCGCAAGGATGACAGGCACGCCCATTATTACTTATTATTACTTTAATACATTTATTACTTATGAAATAAACATTACAATATCTAACAGATGCACGACTGAAACAGCTTCTAGCAACATTCCAACCTTTGGAAGGCCAGAATCATCATACCATCGTGCACAAATCGGAATGGTGTGATCAAAATCACATGTGCAATCCTTATGTAATATAGGCGGTAACAGTTCCTAAGGACCTAAGGCTAAAACATTGTTACAAAAATAGGAGCTTACAAGCAAAGTATTTCACGTGATTAGAATATAATTACATGATAAAGTTGTTGTGTTATTTGGTCATACATCTGAAACGTATGCATGTACCACGTCTTTCAAAAAACCTATGTTCTTAAAGATCCTTCGTAACTTCTTTGTCTTCCCAGGGATTGAAATTACAACATGTTATGGGATACCTACTGAAAATGTGCTGTAAAACACAAAACTGCCTGATAAATTTACCTTTTCTCCATGAGTTAAAGACAAATAAGCAAAGTTCGAGTAATGTTTTAAGTTAGCTACGTAATAAAATCCAAACTGCTTGGAACTAATGTCACGAGCTAGAAATTTGTGATAGTCAGAAGTTACTCCTGTAATGAATGCAAAATAGTATGCATTCTACAGAACATACTGAGGAGTTAAATTCACGAAAAAATAGGTAAGAATTTTGGCAAGACCTTAGTAGAGTTGCATGCATTCTTAATTCCAAACTTGTTGATAATAAGTTTGAAGTTGCTTGATGTCCACAATAGTATGTTTGGACGCGGCGACAAAGATTTTGGTTACTTATGGATGAGCTGCATAACTTTTAATCCTAATGTTTGCATGTAATCTTTTGACAGATGGTTCACGAAGTGATGTTCAGTATCGAATTCAAATGGGAGTAGCAAAGAAAATAAAGAATGGTGCACGCCATATTGTACTTGATCGAGCAGAAGAAGCTAGAATGGCTGCTTTTTCGGCATTTAAATCTCTTGGGTTGAATGTGCCTGTTGCTCTTTCTCAACCTGTTGATGCCAGTTCTTTTGGAGCTTCCCGGAATGAGGACCACAGTGTTGTTTTGTCTAGTGAAGCAATTGTTGAGAATAATTTTGATGTGAAGATTTCGAATGATAAAGTGTTCAGGGATCCTAGTTCTGGGTTATTAGACACGACTGTTCACACTACTACCATAGGGGCCTACAGAAATGGTGGTGAAGAAAATGGGAAAGATAAGGGTGGCATCGTTGTTATTGAAGGTGGAACTATACAGGATACTGTAGAAACAAAAAAAAATGATACAAACTACTTGAGCAATGAAATACATGATGAACCTGCTGTGCATGAGGGTGCTGCTGGCCTCAAGGTCGAGTTAAGGAGCAAGGACAGTGGAAATGCCATTGGCAAAGAAAATAATTTGATTTCAAAGGATGGTGATAAAAGGGATGTAAGGAATGCAGGTGAAGCCGCTTCAATGTTTGCTGGCTTTAAGGTTGTTCCAAAAACTAACCAGGCCAGACAAAATCTGTGTGAAACAGAGAGTGCTCATATTTCAAATAATGGACCTGTTGATGTCAATACTACGAGTGGTGGATTTGATTCTTTCTTAAATAAGTGGGAGCAGGTCAATGAATTTTGTTTTGATCTGCATTTCAGTAATGCAAGTGAGGGGGATTCATCACCAATGTTTGAAGTCCAAGGCTTGGCTGTTTGTTGGGAAAATTCTCCAGTGTACTATCTTAATTTTTCTAAATTTTTTTTTCCAATGGAAAATACATGTGCCACTTTTGATAATGATGATGGAAATGCTGCAAACAGCAACCAACAAAGTAATTATTTGATGGGAAGATTTGACATATCTAAGCAGAGATGGAAGAGGGTAGAAAAAGTCATGAGTCAGAAGGGTGTTAATAAAATTACATGGAACTTGAAGAGTCAATTACAAGCCCTCAAGAAGCCTGGTACTTTTGTGCCTAAAGTGAGCCAAAATAAAGGTGAAGTATCTCAAGAGAAGAGTGATGCAACATTGACTGGAACGTCTTTGATGTTGCTTCCTTCAATTGAAATTGAAGAAGCTATAGATATTTGTATTGTAGCATGGCTGCTTTGGCCAGATGAAGAGAGTACATACACCCCAACACTAGAGCAGGTAAGTTCATCAGCCAGCTTCTGTAAAAGAATTTTTAATGTATTTTGACTTTTCCATTCTTTTTAAGCTTTTATTGAAGAAATTTGTTTTCTATCTAAATGTATATAGAACGTCTTCAATCAAGTGCATGGTTCAAAGTAAATATTTAAGATCTTTTATCAGGTTGACAATATCCTATAAACTGGAATGGGCCTGCTTCTTTGAGTAATGCAAGAGCCTACCTCAATAAAAACTTAAAAGTCCAGCATCATATGGCAACATTGAAGTGTTTACTTCTTGTTATACTTATGAGTTGAGCAGTATCGTTGATTAGTCTTACTATATGTGGATAAATCTTGTTGATGCACTCTGACCTTTTTGTCATATTATATATCTTGCAGCAATGAAAACCTTTAGTTTAGGCTATTTCAATTCCTTGTTATCCGAGCCTTTTGTTTACTTGTCACAGGAAGTAAAAAAAAGGTTGTCAGGAGAAGTTGCAGCTGCAGCTAATAGGGCTGGTAGGTGGTCAAATCAGATGGGAAGAGTAGCACACAATGGCTGTTGTCGTCGTGTTGCTCAGGTTCGCGCTCTACATTCTATTCTGTGGAAGTTAATCATATCAGACGGCCTTGTTCAGGTCCTTAGATCTGTTGAAATGCCTTTGGTAAGTATGATCCTGCAGTTATCTTATTGGTTATAGTTTAAAGTTTGAACTATATGCTCTTAAACTTGATATTTATAAAACTGATTTTATAAGATAATGGTACTAGAGTTGTGTTAAGTCATTCTCGTTATACTGAATGTTGAATGGCAGGTGAGAGTTCTTGCAGATATGGAAAAATGGGGCATTGGTGTAAATATGGAAGCATGCTGGCAGGCACGACGTCTTTTGGAACAAAAGTTAAAGGAACTTGAAGAAAAAGCTCAAACACTTTGTGGTGTAAGGTTTTCCCTATCGACACCTGCAGATGTTGCAAATGTGTTGTATGGCCATTTGAAGTTGCCTGTTCCAGAGGGATGCAATAAAGGAAAACAACATCCAAGCACGGACAAGCATGCACTTGATCTTTTGAGGTATTTTTTTTGTTGATTTTCTAGCAGATTCAACCCTTGGTATGCTATGATACCATGTTGAAATTTCTCCTACTCAACACCCGACAATTAGATCAAAACAACATCACTTTATCTACTAAAAGTACAATTGAGTAATCAACTAAACATGTAGTGGAAGCATAAACAAGGAAACCAAATCAAGCATCTATAAACACCAATATTTTTGGGTAGAAACCCTTGGAAAAACCCCGGAGGGAAAACTAGTGTCGATAATGATTTTATTATGCTAAAATCAGAGTTCCTGTAATAGGGATAATGGCCCACTGAGAGAAATACAACTTTTGACTAACTTGGCAAGGTCTGACTTGTTGTATGACCAATTCTGGCACTCTTTTTGAGGCATATGCTATTCACCTTCTTGTGAATCGCGTATATACGAGACTGTCTACACTGTGAACCGCATATTCGTACAGAAAACTTGTACGACAAGCTTCGTATGATTCGACACTCTGCTGTGGCTTCCTCAGACTGAAACCCACCTGTGTAAGCCTCTGTTCTCTCTTCGCCTTGACCTGATCTCTAGATGGAAGTCCTTCTCCTTCCCTATCCAAGATCTCCTTGAATCTATCAAGTGTAATTTTTGGTCCTCTTGAATCACTGTCCATCGTGATCCAATCACTCAAGTAGAGGTCCTTCTCTACTCCTGAGTGTGACCTTGGCGACTCCACACTAGCAAAGGTCCTACTTTGCTATCTGTGTGAATTTCCCTCCTCCTTCACCCTAGCCTTGCTTTTATAATCGTGAGTTATAATCTATTTTTAATTTCACTTGAGATTTAGATTGCATGCAAAGATTGTATGCTAAGTACTTTTAGCGCGTTCGTTAAATAACTCAATTAACTAATTACATAATTAATTAATTAATAAAAGCAATTTACTTTAATAATTCCTTTAACTAAAGTAAATTCAAGA
>ML858885.1:0-16253 GCA_009831015.1 Picea engelmannii | reverse complement strand
GGATCCCATCTCATTCTTGTTAGATTTTCAATGAGCTATGGCTCATGTATCCTCTATAAATTTTTGTTTAACTAATACTTGAACCATAACTACTTGCAGCAAACCAAGATCACAAGAATAATAACCATGCACAAGAACACAAGAAGTATCCTAGGAAAACCTTCTCAACAAGGGAAGAAAACCCAACCAATCCTTTTCTATATTCCTCAAGAGAAAGATCTCCCACACCATCACCAAACCTAGCACACAAGAGGGTGTTGCAATTCTCATAATTTCATACCACAACTTCTGAAATCATGAGATGACACAATGATAAGTGTGTTTCATCAATGGGGATTCACCTTTATTTATATAATACTTGTCACATCAAATGATGTGTCTATTGGCACAATAGGGCCAACCTCAATAAATCAAAATATAATTAATAATTACCATATTATTTATCTTTTACATTAATTATCTTTTACATTAAGGTGGGGCTAACCTGTACCCTTTACATAACAAATAGGGTTACATGTAAGTATGACTCTTGAACAATATAGCAAAGGATCTCATACACCCACTAGTGCTCAGCCACTAGGGGCACATCCATAGGGATGTCCATATATCTATCTCACTGCGTCTCATAGGAGAACCACACTCACTAGTGCTTAGCCACTAGGATCATGTTCACCTATGCTCATCCACAGACACGCCCACTCAACAGATCTTCTTTCCCACTCCATTACACATGAGAGTCATATGGAGTTCATAATCTCAACTCTCTGCTTAGAGGAGGCTAATACATCATCTTCATCTCTGTCTCATGATGATGCACCCAACTCTATGGAAATTCACACGTTCACCTTGTGCTCAGCCACATGCACGTCCAACTCAACAGATCTCCTTTCTCACTGCGTTACACAAGAGAATCATCTAGATTTCTTCTCAACTCTCTGTAAGGAGGATGCCATCTATACGTTCCAGCTCTGTCTCATATAGGAACCACACACCCCTCTCAGGGGCTTTCTCTCAGGTTTGTGTCCTGGAGAATGTCTCACGCAACTGTAATCATCGACACTCCCTCTCATCTAGGGACGCATTCTCCACCAAGCCAAGTCTCTCACGAAAATACTCGAACTTCGTCCTTGTTGTAATCATCAACACTCCCTCTGAGCTAGGGAGGTAATATTCACCAAGCTATTTTCACACGGAAGTAATCGCACTTCGTATTGGCAAGTAATTTGGTGAAGATATTTGCAAGTTGCTCATGTGTAGGAAGGTATTTCACATGTACTGCTTTCCTCTGCAATATGTCTTTGATATAATGATATTTTATCTCAATGTGTTTCTATATATCATAGAACACATGGTTCATGGAGAGCTTCAGACAACTCTGGTTATCACAAGTAATAATAAGACCCATCTCATGATCAAATAAATCTATCAGAAGCCACACTGCTTCGCAGCCTGATACACTCAATGCTATATACTCTGCTTCTGTGGTACTCAAGACCACATAGCTTTGTTTCCTATTTCACTAGGAAACCATGGTCAACTCCAAGGTAAAACAACAACCAGATGTGCTCTTCTGGTCCACTATACTCTTTCCTCAATCTGTATCGGCATATCCCAGCAAACTCAAGTTCAAATTGGAGACATATTTGAGGCCATATCCAACTGTGCCTCGTATATATCTCAATACATGCTTTATTGATATCCAGTGAGTCTGTCTCGGCTCACTCATGGATTGACTAAACACATTCGCTGCATAGCATATATCAGGTCTGGTGTTAACCAGATACATCAATGATCCAATCAACTATCGGTACACATGTGGATCAATATCATCTAAATCATCATCATTTAGTTTTCGTCAAATCCATCACCATCCTTGTAGACATGGATTTGCATTCTGTCATACTGAACTTATTTAATATCTCCACTGTATATTTTCCTTGACTTAGGAAAAGTCTCATTGGTCCTTTGTCATACTTCTTGTCCCAAGAAGTAGTGCATCATACCCAAATCCTTCATATCGAAATCAAAAGTTGAGCCTTGCTTGTATTCAACAACACAACTTCCTGAACAAGTCATCAAAATTAGGCTCTCGTCACCAATAACGTAATAGTATAGGTTTGGATCAACAACACTCTTGCTGAAACCCCAAACTCATCAAGAATCTATCTATCTAATGTAGTTCCCAATTCATGGATGGTATAATAGATGGGAGTGAATCGGGCTACTGGATCAATATGTCTTCATCATAGTTCACTCCCTCTGCTTGTGAGAATCCTCTAAATACAAGTCTCATTTTATATTTCTCGATACATCCATCAGCTGCATGTATTTATGCTTCGTCCATAGTTTGTCAAGCCTAGACAGGCCTATTGCAAAGTTCCTGGGAATATAACTAGAACAATTGTATCAATGGCTATCTCCCTCTGGACTACTAAAGAGGAAGAAGATAATGCCTCTCTTCCTTAATTGGTTTGAATCCTTCTGATTCAAGTGACTCCCTCTGAAATCTGAAGTATAAGCATCTTCCTTTGTTGTTAACCTACCTGGAACAAGAAAACAAACGAAAGGAAACAAGACAAGAATATCTCATAATGGAGATTCATGATTACATCTCTAGAATCAAAACATTTTAAGGATTGTTGTCACAACTACAACACCTACTTGTAATGTAACAACCTTAGAAATGTAGGTTCTAGTCATGATAAATAAAACAATCAAACCTGGAGTCTTTGCTTCCAATGTGTTGTTCTTCTGAATGCACTGAGACTTCTCTGGGTCCATGGTTTGCACCAGGGGTTCCTTCCTCCTGCAAATATCCTCATGACAATTATGCAAACNTATATATATATATATATATATATATATATATATATATATATATATATATATATATATATATACAAGTGCATACCTGAGAGTGTACACCAATGGAGGTTCTACTTGTTTTTCAATGTCATGATTATCAATGACGTTCCTTGTTTGTTTTCCTTGTAGCCATCTATACCACACAAGTATCTGATGAAGTCTGCATCAACCTTTACAAGGTCATGTCCATTGTTGAATTTTAACAACATTCCAAACACGATGTTGTAGCTATCCTTGTAGCTCTTGCTGCTACTCAACATTGTTACAACTTGGCTTCAGATCTGTATTTAGGGGTTTCAATTTGGTCTGTAATCAACATCTTAATGTACTTGGGAAAGTCATCAACATCCTTCTATGTTTTTTGGAATATAAACCAGCACCATCGTTAAACACTTGCATCAATGAATGACATCAAAGGATGGAAGAGTGGAGAAATAGGACAGCATAGATATAGCTCAGAAATTTGACTTGTCCATAGGTCTTTGTGTTTCAGTAAGTTTCATTGGTCCACTGTTTTCATCAATATCTTCAAGCGATTATAATTTCCCATGGAGGGAACCTCAGGGGTAGATGGAACATCATAAGAAAGAGACAACACTTAATAAAATCCATCAATTTAGCATTTATTCATGCTTGAGACAACACTAATAAAATTCAAACATAATATATTTATGCATGAACTTGTCAACCAAAGATTGCCTCAAAATATCAATCTCCAACAGTTTTAAAAGCCTGTCAGCTTCAAATTTCTATAATGTCATTTGAGTATGGCATAAAAGATCTTGATATTGGTTTTGGAGTCTGCTTACTAAACAAGGGTAATGGCCCTACTACTGTCCAAGAAGTCAACCTTATTATAGGCTTTAAACTCAACCTTCCTTTCTCAGAAAACCACCATCGAGACTGCTTCAAAACTGATACAATTTTTACCTTTTGACAGCCTCAGAAATATTACTTCGGAATTTAAACTTGTCATAGGTCTGTGGCTGAGATTTTTCTTAAGAATGTGGTAATCTTCAAGATTTTTTTTAGGGTTTGATCCTATTGGCCCTCGACCAAGTTTTGGGAAAACTGCAGTCAGATTTGACCCACTTTTGAACTTAGACACATTGGTCGAGGAAGGAGATCCCATGCAGAGTTGAGATCGTGGATCTCACTGATTTTGAGGGTTAAGTGGACCCAGTAAAGGGTCCTCTAGGCGTTTTGTAACGAGTTTATGGGATTTCAACCCATGGGGTTTTCCCATGATTAGGCCTTATTGTAAGGGTTTGTAAAATATAAATACAGAAGAATGTATTGTAGAAGTAGCAAGCAAAGTGAAAGTAGTTCTATGTGAACAAAGTGCTTTGTGCAAAGGCATGTATGTGTGGGACTGTGATTTTGTAGAAGGTGCAAATGTTGTGATCTGGCTATGTGCATTTGACCTAGTTTTGGAAGGAGGATCTGATGCTCAGTGCGCATATCTCTTGTCTGGTGCGAATCTTGAATTTGTGGCTTAGTGCACAGAAGTGAATGAATGTAATATTTGGCGAATAATAAAGAGGCGAAGCAGTCGATGGACGTAGACCCATCCTAGGGTGAACCACGTATATCTGGTGTCTTATGGTTTTCTTTGTGCTATGTTATTTCTGTCATAGATCTGCTTAGTACTTTGATTTTGTTGTGTAATAGATAAATATGTTATTGCTTAGTGCTTTACTTATGTTAAGGGTAAATGGATGCTAGATCTAATCTATAATGCTAAGTTCTTAGGATATATTATTATTTGTTGTTACTGCGCCAATCTATCTTTGGTTATGCTCTGTGATGTTAATAGGGTTAGGAAACTAATGCATGTCACCTTCTAAGCATTAATAGAATACTCTGTGAGGTGTTATTGTCATAGATTTGTGTCCCAACCTGATTATAGACACATGCGTCCTATAACCCCCCCTGCTTCTACCTCGGGTGAGACTTCTCTTGCTTCGCAGGTGTTGCCGAAAGGGTCGATAGTTAGGGTTTTGTTCATGCCCTGTTAAAGGTTGAACCCTGGGTCTGCCCCTGTGCCAACAAATGGTTCTGTTGTCGGGACCTAAAACTGTGATTGTTGGGAACTGAAGTAAAGAAAAAGAGAAGCTATGTGCGTATATCTACCGCTGAAGTGCGCAATACTCTACTTGACTTGTGAAGATTTGTGCCTAGAAAGTAAGTTGATCTGAAGAAAAGAGGTAAGATCCTAAAAGAGGTAAAGCTGTGTGCTTTGGCAATAGAAAGATAAGTGAAAATTTTTGTTTCGAAAGCATGAACCTAAGTATGTTTAATAGATTATGTCCTAGTCTGAAGGCTAGGGTGCAGTTGAAAGAAAGAGTTGATTTGAGTAAATTTAATGTAAATGAATAAAGATATGTTATTCCTATGCATAGAAATAGTTTTTGGACTAATAAGTGGATGTAGGAACCTAGAAATTGTTTTTGCAGATTGCAGGTCAGAGGAAGTTCAAACTATGTTATTACAGCTGAAAGAAACGATGGACATTCATAAAAATGTCAGTTTACCAGAAAACCTGAAAACAAAACAGCACATAAGTGCAAGAATAGAAGACTTCGACATAGACTGTGTCTTGGATGAAGAAACACAAGTGAGTATTATGACAGAAGAAACTTGGAAAATTTTGGGAAAGCCTACTGTGGTACCTTCGTTGGGAAGGATAGGATTGTTTAAGGGTAATATGATAACCCTATGTGAAGAGTTACTAATGTACCTATTATTGTTCAGGGAACATCGACTAAAGAAGAATTTGACGTCATTAAGTTTGTTGGGGACAACGCCCCTTTCCCACTATTGTTAGGTGAGACTTGGATTGAGAAGGATGAAATCAGAAGGAAAGCAGAGGAAGAAGATACAAAAAATAAAAATAAAGAATTAATGGATTTCATAGCTAGGAAAATAGACTGACTGATAGCAAAATGAGAGGATAAGTTGAAGCAACAGAGAAAAGTAACAACGCAGGAGGGACAGACAGCCAGAGAATTAGCTACCAAGATTGGAAAAATGCAATAAGGCTTATAGGACCTAGATATTCAAGAAAGAAGTATGTCCACTCAAGAAGTGCTAAGAAAAGGGATATTACCTTCAGACCCTTTGAGAGCACCTCAACAGTGCGAAGCCACTGCGCTAGGGGAAAATAAGAATAAGAATGGAAAGAGGATTCCAGAAACAGTTAGAGAAACTCATATCACAGGGAAGAAGGAAAGGAAGCTCAATAAAAAGAAGGCTAAGTTGGAAAAGCTACAAGAAGTTACAGAAATCAAATGGCGGACTTTGCAAACCAGAACCTCGCAGGAGGCAGGTTCGCAGGACTTGAACCTCGCTGGAACAACAGGTCCGCGCAGGATGGTACTTCTCCCTGGAGAAGCTAGATGACCGTTGGAGGCGCACCGACCGTTATAATGACTCTATGGAATGGTTAGAAAATGAATTTATGGGCTAATGAACCACTTCTGGACATTGAGACTGCGCCATAACAGACATATTTACATTGATGGAAGCATTTCCTAGTCGTTGGAAGATCCATTACGATACACCACTTATTTAACTCGTCGGTCGCTGCGCTGAGAACACTTTTTTCTACCCATGATTAACTGAGCCAAGAAGAGAATTATACATGTGTCGAGCTGTGCTATCTGGAACTAGACCTCGCCTGTCCGTTTGTCTACCCCATCGTCCATTTGTATACCCTACCTGTCGATTAAAAGCTAGAATGTCGGGTGAACCTAGTGAATTAGAGAAGTATTTCGAGGAAGTTCTTAAGAATATAATGGCTAAAAGACCGATATACGAAAGTATCTAGGCGTCTTCGACTAGGGGACTGTAGGATTCCCCTTCGACTGGACATCGTTCTGGCCGTGTCAACCTCAGAACTAAACAACGAAGTAAGCACCACGATGATCTGGCTAATGCGAAGCAGATCCCACTGATCCTACCTAAATGCATTCCACCTTTGGTTGGCGCTATTAACCGTGACAGTATCCCTCGATATTTTGAGTACATCGTGTTCACTGCATACATTCTAAAAGGAATACGCATAGTTAGGAGTCAGTTAGGACAGATCCCGCTATTAAAGAACAACGAATTCAACTTAGGAGATTGGAAGAACTACGCCATGTTGGCGCCTCACCGCTATCTCATGAAGACAACTGGAAAGAAGCCTCACCTCGTCTCACAGCCATGGATTAAGGATTTGGAGCAGTCCATTGTGTTAAATGTGATGAAGATCCCACACTTTGGTTGCCACCAGGAGGTTAACACTTGCATTAAACTCCTTCTATCGTGCTATCATGGAGGATACTTATGTCTTGACAGGAGGATTACTGTGGATCCGGCATTGATCCACTGGATCATAGGCTTAAGTGTGAAGGGTCCTGACCCTCAACAGTTTTATCCAAGGAAGGCCTTAGACCGTTCCTTGGTGCAACACATCAAGGAAGCTTACAGAGAGGTAGAGAAAGGAAAGCGAGGTTACAAGGTAGCCTCTATACAGGATGGCACAGTGCACCTTGCTTTCCAACTCCTAGCTGGCAAGATCATGAGGAAGAAGCGCCCCACACAGGTCACCAAGTTCGTGGTGGACCTCGCAGGAAAGTGTGTGGAGGGCATGCAGACGAACTGGGCGAACTACCTCGTCAACGATTTAGAGAAGGATTGTCGTGAAGCCCAGGACTTGGGATATGAATTCCATTACAGTTGGATGATCATTTTGATCGCATTTGTCGCTTGGAAAAGTCCTGAAGGAGCCACCTTCCCAGAAATCGAACCCTCGGAGCTGTTGGTCGCTCGGTTTTCCAACCTGTGGTACACCAATGACATGAGGAAGCAGTGGCATTCCAATGCAGTGTTTCATGCATACTATCAGCAGCTGAAGGTCACCATCGAATAATTTCCATGCATGACACTGCTCACCCTACACCAGTACTGACCAATATCAAAGTTCTTCGTTGATCCTCATTTCATCTACATCACCACACACAGAGATGAGAACCAAGAATAATTACAGTCGTACTACAAGCTGACGGATGATGATATGGAGTAGATTACAAAGGAGTGGCCAGAGGAGTTTCTTTTACATGTCACTGATGCAGAATTACCTGACAATGACACCATAGGAAGCCCCATAGTTACCCGGGTTGAACATGTTGGACAGTCCAGTGGGACGAAGAAGAATAAAAAGCAGGATGAAGTCCAGGACATAAAGAGCAATGAGGAGGACAACACTTCTGAAGATAATGGGTATGTCTCACCAGGAGGAGATGAGGAGTCATAAGAGCAAGGAGGAGGCGAAGCTACCACCCCTCCACCTGAGGATCCCCCTCTCGGGACAGTAACACCGCAGGAGAGGAAGGTTTCTCGAAAGAAACCCTCGGCAAGGAAGAATACAATCGCCAATAAGCCTCAGTTGGAGGCCACTCTCACAAAGGATGAAATCAGTATAGTCCACGGAGCTATGGAAGATGTCTCTGAAGACATATTGCAGAGATATGGAGAGAAGCAAGAGGATTTATATGGAAGGATCGAGAAGGAATTGAAGGAAGTACAACAAGTTGTTCGCTTGGTCCGCGCAGTACCTACTGCGCCGCCTGCACCTTCCTTGTCACAGACTCCAGAATTGGGGGATGAACTAACCCAATTGAGAAGGCTTGAAGATGCAACAGAAGCTTGGCTCCAGAGAGCTCAGGAAGAGAAGGAGAAGGCTACAGAAGCCTTGAAAAAGGAAAGGAAGAAGTCCTAGTGCAATTACGAGCAACACAGGACAGTGTAGCTACCCATGAAATTGAGAAAGAAAAGTTGTAAGCAAAGTTTTAGGAGGAAACATCCCAGCTACAGAGGAAAAACGAGTTATTTCTCGCAAAGAGGGCCATGGTCAAGGAAGCGGTAAGTAACGCATGTCACTATGTGCTAGTCTTGGCACAGGAAGAGCAAGAGTCGGTCGAATCTCAAATAGTGAAGCTCGTTGAGACCCTCCAGCAGCTTCAGGCTAGGATAACAAAATTGGAGGCCCAAACAGTAACAAGCACCCCGCAGGAGGTGCGTGACCAGAGGGAAGAGACCACCTAAAATGCAGCAGTAAGAATAAGATCCCTCGCCTCGGAATGTAAAAAACTGAGTGATAGGAGCGCCCAGACATATGAACACCTCGTCGAAGATCCAGAGCTGAGGAAACTAGAAGCATAGTTATAGGAGGCGCAACAACAAGCATTTTTGTTGCAGGCATAGATGAAGTTACTCACCGCAATGGAAAGAATGAAGAGATCCCATGAGAAGCGCACAGTACAACAGCAAATCACTACCCTCCACGATAAGGTAATGGAAGTCACGCAGAAGATACAACCTGTGAAAGACGAAGCTTGCAAGGTGTTCGAAGAAATTGATGGACATGGCTCACAACTAGATCAAGTGGTTGCACTAGTAGAACAACGCCTGGAAGGGGTTGTTGCAGAGCAGATGATCTAGGAGCTCGCTAAGCAGGAGGCTCAGGCGAAGCAGCAAGTCTAGGCAACTCAAGTTAATCTCGAGACTTTTGAAGTAGGACTGTCGAGACATGAGTGGCTCGGGATGAGTCATAGGTTAGTGTTGGGGGCCTGTTGGCCCTCAACCAAGTTTTGGGAAAATTTTGGTCAGCTTTGACCCACTTTTGGACTTCGACACGTTGGTCGAGGAAGGAGCGCCCAGGCGGAGCTAAGATTGTGGATCTTACCGATTTTGAGGGTCAAGTGGACCCAGTAAAGGTTCCTCTAGGTTTTTTGTAATGGTTTTATGGGATGTCGACCCATGGGGTTTTCCCATGATTAGGCCTTATTGTAAGGATTTGTAAAATATAAATAAAGAATAATGTATTGTAGAAGTATCAAGCAAAGTGAACGTAGTTCTGTGTGAACAAAGTGCTTTGTGCAAAGGCATGTATGTGTGGGACTATGATTTTGTAGAAGGTGCAAATGCTATGATATGTCTATGTGCATTTGACCTAGTTTTGGAAGGAGGATCTGGTGCTCAATGCACATATCTCTTGTCTGGTGCAATTCTTGATTTTGTGGCTTAGTGCACAGGAGCGAATGATTGTAAGACTTGGTGAATAATAAAGAGGTGAAGCAGTTGGTGGATGTAGCCCCTGTTGAAACGAAGTTTATTTTTCTTCTCTAAATCCAAACCTCCATTTTTCTTGATTATGGAGCCGCCCTTAGTACAAAAAGAAGTCAAAAGGTTTTTCGGAACTTTTGGTTTTCGGAGTTCGGTCATTCACAAAGTATGTTTTTTAACAACAAATCCTAAGTCCCGGTGCTGAGGTCCCAAATAATGTTGGTTTAAAAGGAATTTAACCGATCTCAAAAGTAACAATTAAAAACGTTGATGACTTTCCAAGCCTTCCGCATGTTCTTTTTCGGTAATCTCAACTCAAACAGCTTTTAAAGTCACGACGCGCTGATCACGAACTACCTTTTAATCATGATTAGTTAAGTTTTAAACTTTTTTACGAATCAATAATCAGTTGTAATTTGGGAAATCAGGAGTCAACCTTGAGTCTCTTTAAAACCCCAATCCCCGAAGTCGTGAAACTCTTTAAAGCTAATGCTAGGTTTATTAAGAAGTAAGAAGGTTTAACGATAATAAACTCCATCGTGATTTTTCTATTTGGGATTTTCTTGTGTTATACCTCTTGGGGACACGATGTTCAAAACTCCAAAACACGAAATCCCGAAAGAATTAAGTGCTTAAACACAGATTAACTTAACTTTAAAGCGGTATTAATGATAATTAAATAGCTTTTCGCATTTCGCTATCCGGGAGTTTTCAATGACTTTCCTTTCGAAATCCCATTTTTTAATAACCGATATGTGGCAGTCTCTATAACGGATTAATGAAAATATTTTGAACATTAAGTGCGTATCTCCAGGCGTACCATCCCCATTAAAAGAATTTAACTTTTTATCGCTTGTATCAGTACACTAAATTTAAGACAAGTTAAAGGTCAATAAAGGTCTGATGTTTTGAAATTCATTCTTATTTTCAGACTAGGAGCAAGTTATACTCAGAAGAACTCACACATTTTTTCTCTACAACAGATTTTCATTTTAGCACAACATCATGGCACCCAGAAAAGCGCCTAAGAAGAGTGAGGAGGCAGGTGAAGGCTCAAATCCGGATGGAGATGTTATATCCAAGACTACGCCCCATGTTGTGGATTCAGTCAAATCCTGGAGGTAGATTTACGAAACCTTAGATTATGAGATTAAGAATTGCCCCGAAGATTTCGGAGATGAAAGAAATGAAAATAAACTCAGAGACATAGCAGAGTCTGAGCTTCACAAAATAGCCACATGGTCGAGACTCATGCCATATAATGACATGGTATGTTGGGCTTTAGAGAAAACCGACGTTCAGACAAGGAGCATTCTAAATATCCAAGGGGTCGTTGTCATCTCGTTCAAACCCGAGCACATCCAAGTAATGTACAAACTGCCCCCTACTTCTAAATACATTTATAATGTCGAATTCATAGCGGAATTTCAAAGAAAGGAGTGTGCAAAATTCGATCAAACATATCCAAATATAATCAAAGACCGGTGGGGGATTCCAGCAAGATTTAGAGCCGATACCCATGGTGGTTATGCCACAACTTCATTGAACGAGTACATGGTGTATATAGCCATGATGCTATGTAGACTCTTCGGGAGGAAAAGCCCTACCCATTTCCCTGCAGACTGGGTACCACTTCTACACGAAGTAGCCGAGGGTTTCAGTTTCAACTGGGAATTTTTTTTATCTGACAATCTAGCTAGTGAGGTTGCAGAGTACCAAACAACAAAATCGAAAGGCTGACCTACATCTTTTTACATGTCTTCCTATATTATGGATGTGGTTTGTTACATGACTCCATTCCCTTTGATGAGTTGGAACTGGAACACAGCCTGTGCGGAGTTTATCATTCTAAGCTATGGGAGGAAAATGTTAAAGATGTCTTTTACGAGATCTATTATTACGTAGTGATACCTCTACACCAAATTTTGTATGGCTATGCACCCCCTCGTATTTCAGAGCAAATCGTGGGATATCTCAGGGCGATTGCAGATTGGTTTATTGAAGAGGGTTTTTCCTATGTCAGGGTTTTCGGGTGCTCGATCCCTCCTCCTGCACTTCTGAAGTTCCTTCCTGATAGGCACGTATGCAGGGAGGTGGCCTACCAAATAGTAACTGATGGCATCGACACTGAATTGAAAGAATCTTAGAAGAAGTTTTGGCCACTTTTTTCTGTACAAATTGGGAAGTGTTCACTGCTTAACTTTGGTCATTCCAAGGTTGAAGCTACAGCACTGGAAGACATCAAATTGGTAGATCTTGAACTTAGAAAACATGACCCTTATCAAATTGTAGGAAAACATCTTACTCACTGCAATATGAAGATGTATGAACATGAAGTTTCTCCCTACGGCGACACGTTCAAAGGAGCCAGAACCAATGAAGAAATATTGGATAGAATGCAGGAATTACCACCCAACCTACAGACTAGCTTTCTGACTTTTCAAAAGCACGGGCGAAGTAGTTTGCCGAAGATACTGCAGGGAGAATCAACAACTCCTCCTCCAGATCAGGGGAGTACTCCCCCAGGTTTTGGATCAAAGGCTCATGATAAAGGGACTGCAGAAGAAAATCGAGAAAAGAATGAAGTGTCTTCATAGAAAGAAGAAGCTTCACAATCAAAGAATCCAGTGTCTAAAACGAGATCCAAATCCAAGACCCCTTCAAAGTTGAGTCAAATGATTCCCTCTTTATCATCAACTATTCCTATTGATGTCCCTAAAACAACAGGAGAAAATCAATCTACAGAGTTGGGTAGCCCTATTACATCATTGACTCCTTTATAGTCAACTTTTGGGACTCCTCACCTAGAAGTCATATATGAAAGTGACCTCACTCCCATTTCTAGAGAAGAGATACCTTCCTCTGATTACTTCTTCAGTAAGAAGAGGAAATCCGTAGTGAAACAAGAAATGCATCTGAGAGAAGGCACAATGGTGAAGAAACACAGAGTGCTCGTAGATGGGTAGAAACTAGAAGAGGAGAACTTCGCCACAGAGGTAGGAGGCTCTATGGGAGATTTGGCGACAACCAATTTGTTCTTAGTTGACTCCCTTAGAACAAAGTTGAAACAGAGAAATCAAATGATAGCTCAGTTGCATGACCAAGTAAAGCGCACAGAGAATAATATTCGAGAGGAGGTAAATCAAAGGGTTGCACATGCCCGAACCGTGGACAAGGAGGAAATGCAACTGTTGAAGTCTAGTTTGGATGAAGCAAATAAGCAGATGCAAGTGAGTCAGGTACAGGTTATTCGGCAGGAAGAATTAGTGAGACAGCTACAGGCCGAGTTGAAGTCTATTGAAGGACAAGTTGTGAATATAACAACATTTTGATCCCAAGTACTAGAGGTGCATGAGAAACTACAAGCAAAACAATAGGACATGCTTTCCAAATTAGAAATCGTCCAAAACTATTTCCTGGAAATAATCCACTCACTAGATAGCATTGTTTTAAAGGAAAAAGAGGCCACAGCAGCTCGTGTTGCTTTTCAAAAGGCAGTGGTGTTTTCGGCCAGAGAGGAAGTACCAGCAATCCCAAAGCTGACTGTAGATGAACATATCAGGGAGACATCATGTTAAAGACATGGGAGACTAATATTTCTGAAAGCGGGAAAATGGCAAGAGAAGTTAAGAGAGAATGTGAAGAAGTATTTGATCAGCTAGATACAAAAAAACTGGGCATTGGTAAAGGCGATTGTCTTGGGCTATTAGGACAGATAAATGTTGTAAGGCATCAACTGCATATAAAGGAGAGTTGGAATGAAGTCCAGCTTGAGATTTCACAATTGAAACAGCTTGACATCGCTCAAATAGAAAAGTGGTTAATAAATTTGAATCTACAGTTGCAGTCGACAAAGTTTGGCAAGGGAAAGATCGAAGACAAGTTGCCCCAAATTCAGAGGAAGTTATATATGTTTGAAGCAAAGAATACGTCAGAGCCTTCCAGAATTTTGATGCAGTTTGTGGACAGGTGTGTCGTGTGTTTGGGACCGAGCGAAGGAAGTGTTTCAAAGAAATGATGAAGTAACACATTTGTGCTCGTTTTTGTACAACTGGTAAAAAGTAAAAAGTAACCGAACAAAATGGTTCAAATTTCATATTCTGTAACTGTTAGCACCTAGGAGATTAGGAGAATACCAACTGTCCAAGGTTGATGATTTTCTTATATAAATACATTTTTGAAAGATACACCAGGGGATTTTTTTCTTGGCCGATTTTATGAGAGAAATTTTTTCATTTTGTCAAAATTAATACCAATGCAAGTTGAAGACTCCAGATCCCGTCAAGTTTGAGTTATGTGTTCCTCTGATTATTCCATATTCAATATCATTCCTTATATATCTTTGATGAATGCTTAGCTGCAATTTAGTACAACATCTACTGCAGTGATTGATTATTTTTGTCATCTAATTTGTTTACAGTTTTTCCTCTGTATCGGCTATCAGCAGGTACAAGACCTGTGAATTACTTAGATTTCTATATCTTATGCTTCATTAAAGTTCTTCTTGTCTTTTTCTTCTTCTGTCACAAACTGAGATTCTTCCCTAGTTGATGCCTCACATTGTTCACAACTATATGTTTTCTTTCATTTCATGCACGTTTTTCAGTTTAGCTCAAATACGAGAAACGACCTTTGATTTTGTCACACTATTAATTCAAAATTTGAGAATTTCCCTCACATAATCTAAAATAGAAACAAGAACCTAAAAAGACACAAATATTTAAAACTCCTTTTCCTCTATGAAAGTACCTGTTACGAGACAACCCAATATTGAACCCGGTCTCATAGACTAGACCAGTATCGCTTTAACTCTTTTCAACACCATCTTAAAAACTGACACCACCCGGGTTGAACTTGAATGTTCATGGGCAGTCATTGAGCAGGACATTAGCATCCAGGAACAATTGGAAGCCAGACAAAGACAACTCAGAAATCAGCCAGATCTCCTTTTCCCCTAAGAGTTGTTTTTTTTCCCTTCTTTTTATCATACACCCTCTTTTTGGATGCCTAGACTTTATACTCTCAAGCCTTAAGTATAAACTCTAGAACAACAGCCCCATCCTGGGGTGAACCACATATATCTGGTGTCTTATGGTTTTCTTTGTGCTATGTTATTTCTGTCATAGATCTGCTTAGTGCTTTGATTATGTTGTGTAATAGATAAATCTGTTATTACTTAGTGCTTTACTTATGTTAAGGATAAATGGATTCTAGATCTAATCTATAATGCTAAGTGCTCAGGATATATTATTATTTGTTGTTATTGTGCCAATATATCTTTGGTTATGCTCTGCAATGTTAATAAGGTTAGGAAACTAATTCATGTCACCTTCTAAGCATTAACATAATACTTTGTGAAGTGTTATTATCACATATCTGTGTCCCAGCCTGGTTACAAACACCTGTGTCCTATAACCCCCCCTGCTTCTACCTCGGGTGATACTTTGTCTGCTTCACAGGTGTTTCCGAAAGGGTCGATAGTCTGGTTTTGTTGGTGTGTTGTTAAGCGTTGAACCCTGGGTCTACCCCTGTGCCAACAAATCTTTTAATTTTACCACAAAAATTTAAGAAGAATCCAACCCTTTCCTTCTAAGGTTTTTGTGTTAGTGCGGCAGTCTTAGAGTGTTAGAAAGCTAGGGCGTTAGCCTTACAGATATGTTGTTAGGGAATTTCTATGGTAGCTTTAGGGGTCCGTCCCTTCTCCTAGGTTTGGACCTATACACCTTGGTTGTTGTTTGGAAGAAGTACCCCATACTCGGCCCTTATCCTAGGATCCGACCCTTTCCTTCACCACAAAACCTTTAGAAAGGGGGTCCGACCCTTTTCTTCTAGGTTGCGACAGCCTTATTTCCTGCCACAGAAAACTTAGGGAGGTCCGGACTCAACCTTTACCATTAAAGGATATGTTTGACCCTTGTTTCTTTATGCCAATGGTAAGTTCTCCTCCCATGGTTGTCTTCCTCTATTTGCTATGGGGTCCGGCCTCATTTATTTGCAACAGAAGCAAGGGTTTGGCAGTCTTTTAGGTGACCACGATCTTTTTTCATCCTTGAGCAAGTGGTACTCTTCAAGACCTTCTCTGATACCATGTTATATTTCCAATGAGCTATGGCTCATGTATCCTCTTTAAATTTTTGTTTAACTATTACTTGAACCATAACTACTTGCAGCAAACCAAGATCACAAGAAGAATAACCATGCACAAGAACACAAGAAGTATCCTATGAAACCCTTCTCAACAAGGGAAGAAAACCCAGCCAATCCTTTGCTATATTGCT